>JAXIVJ010016798.1:10000-27879 GCA_036785665.1 Chirona hameri | reverse complement strand
AACCAATCCGATATATAGCACCTGACACCTCAGACATGTCCAAGATAACGGCACGACAGTGCCTGAAATTAAAATACGCGCATAGAACTAAACTATTACAAATCTGATAACATATGGCAACCCTGAATGGCACCAAAACGTATAACAACCAAGACAATGTCAATGGCAGTGGCTAAATAAGGGACTAAATATAACTCATCGCTTCTGATGCGTCTTTCTAAAACAGCTCCCACACCCTATCCTGTCACCCTATCCTGCAAGTCCTAACCACCATTTTCTTCCTCCACCGAACCGGTGTTGGGTGGAGGGAGGAAATCCGACAGAAGAGGAAGCCACCAGACTCCAAGACTCAAGACTCCATCCACCGCAGTCCACACGGCACAGTCACAAATTTCCCTCTGCCAAATTGCATCTCCATTCACTCCAGACTGGTTGTTGGTTCAACTTTTTTGGAACAATTCAATCATGATTCATTTTGGAATCTGAATGATTCAATCACCGTCCGATTCACAGATACAATTTTGAGAATTGATTCATTCCGATTCAAATAATCAAAACAAATATTTTAATCGATTCACGTTTGATTCAACATTTAAATATATGCGGTGAATTTATGTCAAATCAATAAAAATGGAAACACATATATATGATCATTAAAACATTGTTACTGCAATAGTATTTCCGTATAAATGAATGTAGCCACTGGGACTGCATGTATTTGCACAATTTACCAGTGTACTTGAATTGTTAAGAATCGTTAAATCTTTTGATCCAATCAGCCTTGATTTGATGCGGGTTTTGATTCAATCACGATTCATGAATCAAAAGATCTGGTGGTGAATCAATTATGTTTTGATTCAATGCATTTTGATTGACCGATTCCAATCGATTCAATCAGTGTCGAATCAATAACCAGTCTGAATTTCACTCATCAAAATCTGATCTGGAATCACAACTCTATCGGTGCCGATCGCTGTATCACTTGGCCCTCTTGTCACGTATCAGCAGCACCCTTATCTCATTCCCTTTCCATATCTCACGCGCACGACCAACCGCAGTCATTGGCAGCAGTCGTCCAGCCACGACCACACCATGGCACCCACATACACATACACGGGTCTCCACCCTACCTACCGCTACACCCATATGTCTACATGCTACCAAACCAACAGCGAGTTCCGGCTCCTTCCCCACAGCAGCTCACTGCTCAGCGGCTCAGCACTCCAGGATGGTCCCTCCAGACCAGCCGCTCCTCCCGCCGCCGTCACCACCGCCGTCACCACCGCCGTCACCACCGCCGTCACCACCGCCGCCGCCACCGCCGCCGCAGCAGCAGCAGCTCAGCACTCCAGGATGGTCCCTCCAGACCAGCCGCTCCTCCCGCCGCCGTCACCACCGCCGTCACCACCGCCGCCGCCGCCGCCACCGCCGCCGCAGCAGCAGCTCAGCACTCCAGGATGGTCCCTCCAGACCAGCCGCTCCTCCCGCCGCCGTCACCACCGCCGTCACCACCGCCGTCACCACCGCCGCCACCGCCGCCGCAGCAGCAGCTCAGCACTCCAGGATGGTCCCTCCAGACCAGCCGCTCCTCCCGCCGCCGTCACCACCGCCGTCACCACCGCCGTCACCACCGCCGCCACCGCCGCCGCAGCAGCAGCTCAGCACTCCAGGATGGTCCCTCCAGACCAGCCGCTCCTCCCGCCGCCGTCACCACCGCCGTCACCACCGCCGCCGCCGCCGCCACCGCCGCCGCAGCAGCAGCTCAGCACTCCAGGATGGTCCCTCCAGACCAGCCGCTCCTCCCGCCGCCGTCACCACCGCCGTCACCACCGCCGTCACCACCGCCGCCGCCGCAGCAGCAGCTCAGCACTCCAGGATGGTCCCTCCAGACCAGCCGCTCCTCCCGCCGCCGTCACCACCGCCGTCACCACCGCCACCGCCGCCGCAGCAGCAGCTCAGTACTCCAGGATGGTCCCTCCAGAGGTCCCTCCAGACCCAGCATACGGTCACCTTCCCAGACCAGCCGCTCCTCCCGCCACCACCGCCGACATGACAGGTGGTGAGGCGTTACCACCGCCGACAGGGCAAGTGGTGAGTAGAGCCCTTCATGGAATGGAAATCCCCATGGAACCCATGGAACGGGATGGAAATGGGTGGGAAT
The DNA here is from genome assembly GCA_036785665.1 of Chirona hameri. Taxonomy (NCBI): domain Eukaryota; kingdom Metazoa; phylum Arthropoda; class Thecostraca; order Balanomorpha; family Balanidae; genus Chirona; species Chirona hameri. Next base: position 25,718 of record JAXIVJ010016798.1, on the reverse strand, counting down.
GGGGCCATTTTTGGAAATGTAACGGGTTGGAACGGGTTTGGGATCGACCATGTCATTTTTTAGCACCACAAAAAGTGAAATATGCTGAAACGGGTGGGAATGGGAGCCCAATCAATTATGAATTCGGATTTGGATTTGGATTGGAACGGGTTTAGGTCTATCTGAATGGGCTGGAACGGGATGGGGGCTGAAAATGTGTCCCATCCCGGTTCCGGGCCGAAGGGCTCTAGTGGTGAGGCGTTACCACCGTCGACAGGACAGGACGTTGTGAGGCGTTACCACCGTCGACAGGACAGGACGTTGTGAGGCGTTACCACCGCCGACAGGACAGGACGTGGTGAGGCGTTACCACCGCCGACAGTGATGGTGGTGAGGCGTTACCACCTGTCCTGTCAGCATCCCACGCTCGGGACCCAGCGGAAGCCGGTCCCGGGCCGCAGGGTCCCGCCGTTTGGTCTCACCACTCATCACCAGGTCCCCATCTCTAGGTCCCCGCCGACAGACCCCGCCCCGCCTACTGAACGGACACGTGCTGGAAGACCTGTCCCGGCGCGGAGAACACCTGCCGGCCCGCGACGTAGTTGGCGCGCACGTGCACCTCGTCGGTCAGCAGGACAAAGTCGGCATCTGAGCCGTACTCCAGCGTGCCCTTACGGTCGGTGATGCCGAGGGCGGTGGCAGGGTGGAGAGAGGCCGCCTCCAGGGCCTCAACAGTGCTGCACCCTGTCGGAGACACACAGAAACACGTCAGTGAGCGCCCTCGTGCAGACTTTGGGTTACAAGAAGTCACTCAAGCATAGTTAATTATCTATGAAACAGCTTCGAAAATTACGCACATGACTTCGATTACTTTGAAAACGGTACACGTGAGTTGGTAAGTAATAATTGCGCGTGTGCTACAGTGCGCTAGGATGTCGCCACCACCGACAGGCCGATGACGTCACCATTTTGTGTTGTTCTTTCTGATACGTCATGCACAGACTAGGCGCCTGGACGACGAATTACCTAGATTGTGCAGACGGTGTCATAGCATTTGTCTTTGATGTCCCACGAATGGTGCCTGTTTGAGCCAATTTCTTGTCACAGATGGGAAACATGGCAAAATACATTACTAAAAACAACTGGCGCTCGTTCGCCCACCCTATACGGAATGCCAGATTATAAGACATCCAGGGATCTGTTTCATATCAAATAATGAATGGTCATAACTCATAATACCAACATATACGTTTATGTTATGTAAGTAAGCCCGTATTTACAGGGCTCCTTTGATCTGACCGTCCTGATGTTTTACATTGTGTGTTTTACATATGTTTCGTGCTTCCATCTACGCAGCACATCCAATTTGGTGGTGTTTGGGGTATAACGGCATCGCAACTGGCGCGGTTATTGGACACCAGCAGCACACCCAACGTATCTGTTGACTCATCAACCAATAAACATGCGATGCCAGCCCGGATGCAAGCTATTGCCGGAGTCGGCACATTGACAGCAGTCGGCCCGCGGGTCGGCCCGCCTGTGACCAGCTCAATAGAAGACAAACGGTGCGCACCCACACGAAATGGGACCAGTTTTTAGCCTGGGCGGACCAGTCCGGCGTTATCTGCGCTAAAGCAACACGTTTGACCGGACCAGAGGCATAAAACAGAGACGGGACTACGCCGTGCGGCGCTATAAAGTACCAACGAAGGATAACAAGGAAGGGTCAGTCTGCGCCGCAGGGAAAACAACACACATAATGTTAGAAGGTAGCCGTCTCAGAACAAGTTTCGAAATGGTACATTTCGTTTTCTCTTTAAATCAAATAATCTATTATGCTACAAAAGTGTTCACGGGCTGAGAACAGCATACAAAGCTGGTCATTTAGCTCTCGTTTAATACATTTCTCGGCGGGGAGGGCGGGGGCCGGGAGCGGGGCGGGGGCCGGGAGCGGGGCGAGGGCGGGAGCGGGACGGGGCCGGGACGAGGCCGGGAGCGGGGCGGGGGCGGGAGCGGGGCGGGACCGGGATCGGGCGGGGCGGGAGCGGGGCGAGGGCGGGAGCGGGACGGGGCCGGGATCGGGGCGGGGCCGGGAGCGGGGTGGGGGCCGGGAGCAGGGCGGGGGCGGGAGCGGGACGGGGCCGGGAGCGGGACGGGGCCGTATCGGGAGCGGGGTGGGGGCGGGAGCGGGGCGGGGGCGGGGGCCGGGAGCAGGGCGGGGCGGGGCCGGGATCGGATCGGGGCGGGGCGGGGCGGGGCGGGGCGGGGCGGGGCGGGGCGGGGCGGGGCGGGGGCGGGGCGGGGTGGGGTGGGGTGGGGTGGGGTGGGGTGGGGTGGGGTGGGGTGGGGTGGGGTGGGGTGGGGTGGGGTGGGGTGGGGTGGGGTGGGGTGGGGTGGGGCGGGTGCGGGGCGGATGCGGGGCGGATGCGGGGCGGATGCGGGGCGGATGCGGGGCGGGGCGGGTGCGGGGCGGGTGCGGGGCGGGGCGGGTGCGGGGCGGGTACGGGGCCGGGATCGGGGCGGGACCGGTGGCGGTACTGACGGGCCGAGTGCATGAAGTGCCGGATGCAGCCGTCCATGGTGACAATGGAGCCGCAGAGCGTGTCGGTGCCTTCGATCAGCGCCCGTTCGCCCTCGATCACCACATCCATGTCACCAATGTGATGCCGGCCGGAACCGAGACCCATCGGCGCCACGGCGTCCGTCACCAGACACAGACCTGAAACGACAGGACACAGTAACAAGACACGGGCCTGAAACGACAGGAGACACAGTAACAAGACACGGGCCTGAAACGACAGGAGACATAGTAACAAGACACGGGCCTGAAACGACAGGACACAGTAACAAGACACGGGCCTGAAACGACAGGAGACACAGTAACAAGACACGGGCCTGAAACGACAGGACACAGTAACAAGACACAGGCCTGAAACGACAGGAGACACAGTAACAAGACACAGGCCTGAAACGACAGGACACAGTAACAAGACACAGGCCTGAAACGACAGGAGACACAGTAACAAGACACAGGCCTGAAACGACAGGAGACATAGTAACAAGACACGGGCCTGAAACGACAGGACACAGTAACAAGACACAGGCCTGAAACGACAGGACACAGTAACAAGACACAGGCCTGAAACGACAGGAGACATAGTAACAAGACACGGGCCTGAAACGACAGGACACAGTAACAAGATACAGGCCTGCGACAACAGGACACAGTAACAAGACACGGGCCTGAAACGACAGGAGACACAGTAACAAGACACGGGCCTGAAACGACAGGACACAGTAACAAGACACAGGCCTGAAACGACAGGAGACACAGTAACAAGACACAGGCCTGAAACGACAGGAGACATAGTAACAAGACACTGGCCTGAAACGACAGGACACAGTAACAAGACACAGGCCTGAAACGACAGGACACAGTAACAAGACACAGGCCTGAAACGACAGGACACAGTAACAAGACACAGGCCTGCGACAACTCACCAGTCACCAGTCACGGATCTTAAACTACACCAGTCACTAGTCACCACTCACAAGTCACCAGACACAGGCCTGACACAACACAGATCACCATGACTCACCAGAAGCAGTGACCAGGCACAGACCTGAAACGACACTGGCCCGGTCGCGGCATTAGCGAACAGACCGACACAACATACGGCACTGTTCAACAACGCCTCACTTCAGTGACGGATGCAGAAAGATTGGCGAAACCGTGAATGGCGTTATTTATTTAGTGTTTAGTAACACAATAATGCAAATTACACTGGCAAACTTTATATACACCTATAGTTGTAAAACGCACCGCAAGAACATTGGCAAAATCCAAATCAGTTGGCCAGTTGGCGTTTTCTTGACTCATGCTAGTCCACTCGGATATCCGGGGTCCGTTCCTGATCCACTGTACTCAATTCCTGACTCCATTCCTGACTGAACTTCTTCCCTGACCCTCTGGAGCCACTGGTATTCAGCCACCACTCCGCGGCCGGGTGTAAGAGGACACCAGAAGCCAGGTTCCACCGCCCACTGTCAGGGTAAGCACGATCACTGGTGGAGTCGCTGACAGTTTACCATACACCGACAGTCGGACGGGTGTTTTCTCACCGTTCGGATGCGTCTTGTAGGCGATACGGAGCGCGGCCGGATGGGTGTGGATGCCGTCCGAGATGATGCCGTAGTACAGCTCCTTCAGCGGCAGCCGCTTCGACGTCAGCATGCCCATGATGCCCGGGTCACGGTGGTGGAACTGCCGACACAGAGGCACATGGGGTTGTGGGATAGGTAGGTCTGACGTTGTACAGCGTGATGATATATGATGTGTTGAGTCTATGGGCGCCACAACTATACACAGAAAAGACAGTGTTATGCTAGTCGGGCAAGATATAACGCTAATTAGCCAATCTGAAAATGTGAATTTTTCTGCAGAACATAAAACAAACCACTCCGCCAATTGCCACAGAGTTCCTCATCACTCAGGCCTGAGCGCGTCCTTGCCCGTGGCCGTACTGAGCACATCTGGCAAGTGGCAACCGATGGCTGCGCGCCGCTGCCTGTCGCCCACCCACCTTGGTCATGGCGTTGAACAGGTGGGTCATGAAGTGGGCGCCGCTCTTGAACGCCCGCTCTCCGTCTATAATGGAGCCGGCAGAGTGACCTGATGACGTAGGAAGGGGCCCGGTCACACCAGACCTGCAGGGGACTCTCGGGCTGCGGCTCTAAGACCCATAACAATCGACGCCTCAGGTATAACGGGTCGAATGCCGACGTATATTTTCACCCTTCTTTATTCAAGAAGGGAGAAAATATACATGGAAAATATACATTATGGTGAAAATCTCTTGAACTTTCCGTTTTTCTGTTTTACCAACACCTAATGCATGACAACATCACCAGCAATTCACGATGACAATACCTTGATTACTCTTTCTAACAGTACTCGGCATTCGGAAATATCAACCAATGAGAAACACTGACGATACCGTTACGCACCGCCCACGTACCAACCGACACGACGATGCCTCGCCCCGTGAGGCCCTCCACAGCGTCACAGGCGTTCTCCAGCTCCGCGGCCAGCGTTACCATGGCAACGTTATCTAAACAGCCGTACACCTCCTGTACGGTGGCGAAACCCTGCCGAATACAGGTAGACTCGTCACAGAACGGTGACTGGATACCAGCTGAAACATCTGTGGAATTAACAAGGCATGACGTTCTCGAAAGACAGTGAGGTTAATCTACTCTGTTGATCTAAGGCAAAACCCCTTGCATTACTAAAACGTCTAAAAGAAAGTGCGTCTATGAAGACGCAACAGATACGTACAGCCGGAAGCAACCTCCTGTCTGTCACTCGCCATGTGATTATTCCGTTACCCCGGTCGATAAACCTCCGGTAGCCGCCCCCCCCCCCCCCCCCTCCCGCTGCTCCACGCCGCCACTCACATTGTCCAGCGGTCTGATGTGCTGTACCGGGTGGGCGCCCTTCTTCTCTGTGCTGATGAATGGCCCCTCCAGGTGGGCTCCGAGCACACCGGCGCCCGCCTCGCTGCCAGGCCGCTTGTGCAGGTGCGGCAGCACCTGACATAAAGACATAAAGACATAAAGACATAAAGACATAAAGACATAAAGACATAAATTGGCCAGTTGAATAAAATGGTCCTGACGGCGACAGAGAGGCATACATATAGAGAGACAAGGCCCAGACATAGTGACAGATCGACAGACATAGTGACAGATTGACACACATAGTGACATATCGACAGACATAGTGACAGATCGACAGACATAGTGACAGATCGACAGACATAGTGACAGATCGACAGACATAGTGACATATCGACAGACATAGTGACAGATCGACAGACATAGTGACAGATCGACAGACATAGTGACAGATCGACAGACATAGTGACAGATCGACAGACATAGTGACAGATCGACACACATAGTGACCGATCGACAGACATAGTGACAGATCGACAGACATAGTGACAGATCGACAGACATAGTGACAGATCGACACACATAGTGACAGATCGACAGACATAGTGACACATCGACAGGCATAGTGACAGATCGACAGACATAGTGACAGATCGACATACATAGTGACAGATCGACAGGCATAGTGACAGATCGACAGACATAGTGACAGATCGACATACATAGTGACAGATCGACAGATATAGTGACAGATCGACAGACATAGTGACAGATCGACAGACATAGTGACAGATCGACAGACATAGTGACAGATCGACAGACAGTGACAGATCGACAGATATAGTGACAGATCGACAGACATAGTGACAGATCGACAGACATAGTGACAGATCGACAGGCATAGTGACAGATCGACACACATAGTGACAGATCGACAGACATAGTGACAGGTCGACATACATAGTGACAGATCGACATACATAGTGACAGATCGACATACATAGTGACAGATCGACAGACATAGTGACATATCGACAGACATAGTGACAGATCGACAGACATAGTGACAGATCGACATACATAGTGACAGGTCGACATACATAGTGACATATCGACATACATAGTGACAGATCGACAGACATAGTGACAGGTCGACAGACATAGTGACAGGTCGGCATACATAGTGACAGATCTACATACATAGTGACATATCGACAGACATAGTGACAGGTCGACAGACATAGTGACATGTCGACATACATAGTGACAGATCGACAGATATAGTGACAGATCGACAGACATAGTGACATATCGACAGACATAGTGACATATCGACAGACATAGTGACAGATCGACAGGCATAGTGACATTGACAGACATAGTGACAGATCGACATACATAGTGACAGATTGACATACATAGTGACAGCTCGACATACATAGTGACAGATCGACAGACATAGTGACAGATCGACAGACATAGTGACAGGTCGACATACATAGTGACATATCGACAGACATATTGACAGGTCGACAGACATAGTGACATGTCGACAGAGATAGTGACAGATCGCACACATCTGGTGTGACGAGGACATCCGGTTCGGTCTCCGGTCTCCCAGTTATGTCGGCGAGAGAGACCCCACGATCATGGGTGTCGGAGTCGGGGGGTGGGGGGGAGCGGACGGGGGACACGCCCCCCTCCCCCCACATTATCAGATTTTAACATTACGCCTAGGTTAAAATCTTCTTTTAAAAGCCCTATTAGTTAAAATCTAATAGGGCGTTGCATGGAAAGAAGCGACTTCAAAATGCCCCCCCCCCCCCCTAACTTTCAGAAGGTGGCGACGCCCGGGCCCACGATATATGACCAGCATTCGTGCCGCCGTAAAGCGCCAATACCACACAATCAGTGGCAACAGTCATTGTGTTTATATATAGTGTAATCTCAATCAGTAATGACAGGGCGACTTTGGCTCGTGACACATCCTGTCTGTTTAGTCACGGGTGAGGTCAGCCGCGGCCGGTGGCAGCTACTGCTCGCGGTAAGATAACGGCTGTGGGTGGGAGGCATTGTGCAGAGCTTTGGCAGCAACAGCTCCCTTTCATATCACAAACTGCGTCAGCTGACTGCAGCTCAGGCATCAGACGGTTAAAAGCAGCGCTAAAGACACTCTTTGCATCTGGATCCAAGAAACATTCCGAATGCATGATTTAGGTCAAAATATTAAGAGGTGGAAAACTCTACAAAGTCATCATTGAATCTATGATTCTAATACTACTATGCGGAATTCACGTCAGACTAAAATAGCGAGACAATAAGTGATGAGAAGACATCCGACCTCCCCATTCATTCGGCCGGCCCCTCGTGATTTTCCCAGCACGCATCATGACTGCATGGACGAACAAAGCAGGCTTTACAGACACCCCGTAACATTGTTCCACACCACCCCGTCCCGCTGTAAGTTTGCGGACATCTCGACATCCGGTGTGTTTCGTCACTTCTGACCACTTCTGCGACACGGCGGTAAACACGTCCGGCGGACCACTGAAACTGGCATGGTGACTGACCTTACGCCGGCACATTTTCCGCATGATGACTGATGACTGACCTCCCGGTACGTGTCCGGGATAGAGGTGATGACTGATGACTGATAACTGACCTTACGGTACGTGTCCGGGGTGGAGGTGATGACAGATAACTGACCTTACGGTACGTGTCCGGGGTGGAGGTGATGACAGTGGGCAGAAATGAGGTGACACCGTGCGCCAGCAGACCGCGAGCCACCTCCGACACGGCCTCCTCAGTCTTATCCTCGTCAAATGAGAAGTCGTACCCGAATCCGCCTGAACACAGAACATCACAGACGCCGTCAGAAGTAAGCATGGCCAGAAGCCGAACCCGCCTGACACACCACCGAACATCACAAGCATTGACAGAAGCCGAACCCGCCTGACACACCACCGAACATCACAAGCATTGCCAGAAGCCGAACCCGCCTGACACACCACCGAACATCACAAGCATTGCCAGAAGTCGAACCCGCCTGACACACCACCGAACATCACAAGCTTTGCCAGAAGCCGAACCCACTAGACACACCACCGAACATCACAAGCATTGCCAGAAGTCGAACCCGCCTGACACACCACCGAACATCACAAGCATTGCCAGAAGTCGAACCCGCCTGACACACCACCGAACATCACAAGCATTGCCAGAAGCCGAACCCGCCTGACACACCACCGAACATCACAAGCATTGCCAGAAGCCGAACCCGCCTGACACACCACCGAACATCACAAGCATTGCCAGAAGCCGAACCCGCCTGACACACCACCGAACATCACAAGCATTGCCAGAAGTCGAACCCGCCTGACACACCACCGAACATCACAAGCATTGCCAGAAGTCGAACCCGCCTGACACACCACCGAACATCACAAGCATTGCCAGAAGCCGAACCCGCCTGACACACCACCGAACATCACAAGCATTGCCAGAAGCCGAACCCGCCTGACACACCACCGAACATCACAAGCATTGCCAGAAGCCGAACCCGCCTGACACACCACCGAACATCACAAGCATTGCCAGAAGCCGAACCCGCCTGACACACCACCGAACATCACAAGCATTGACAGAAGCCGAACCCGCCTGACGCACCACCGAACATCACAAGCGTTGCCAGAAGCCGAACCCGCCTGACACACCACCGAACATCACAAGCGTTGCCAGAAGCCGAACCCGCTAGACACACCACCGAACATCACAAGCATTGCCAGAAGTCGAACCCGCCTGACACACCACCGAACATCACAAGCATTGCCAGAAGCCGAACCCACTAGACACACCACCGAACATCACAAGCATTGACAGAAGCCGAACCCGCCTGACACACCACCGAACATCACAAGCATTGCCAGAAGCCGAACCCGCATGACACACCACAGGGTATTACAGACAGCGGATCAGAAGATGGCACGGAGCCAAACTACACCATCATACTCCTACGGAACACGACGCACCGTGGTATTCAGCACTCAGGGGCCATGGCCCTGTCGTGTCGGAGGGGCCATGCCCTGTCGTGTCGGAGGGACCATGGCCCGGTCGTGTCGGAGGGGTCATGGCCCGATCGTGTCGGAGGGGCCATGCCCTGTCGTGTCGGAGGGGTCATGGCCCGGTCGTGTCGGAGGGGCCATGCCCTGTCGTGTCGGAGGGGTCATGGCCCGGTCGTGTCGGAGGGGCCATGGCCCTGTCGTGTCGGAGGGGCCATGGCCCGGTCGTGTCGGAGGGGTCATGGCCCGATCGTGTCGGAGGGGTCATGGCCCGGTCGTGTCGGAGGGGCCATGACCCTGTCGTGTCGGAGGGGTCATGGCCCGGTCGTGTCGGAGGGGCCATGGCCCTGTCGTGTCGGGCCTCGACCCCAAGCTCTCCACGTGGGAGACAATTGCTCTCACCACCCGGCAATCACGCCTCTGTCGGGTCATGTTAGACCAGGGGCGGATACAAGGGGCGGGGGGCGCCCCCCCCCCCCCCCCTCCCCCTGCGCCGAAGGCGCAGGGCGCCCCCTCCGCGCCGAAGTCGCGAAAGAGCCTCGTGAGCAGAACAATTTCCGCGCCGAAGGCGCGGAAATAGGCCCATCTGACCAGTAACGGCACCCCTATGACCAGTGACGGCGCCCTTCTGGCCGGTGACGCCGCCCCTCTGACCAGTGACGGCACCCCTCTGGCCAGTGACGGCGCCCTTCTGGCCGGTGACGGCGCCCCTCTGGCCAGTGACGGCGCCCCTCTGGCCAGTGATGGCGCTTCTCTGGCCGCTGACGGTGCCCCTCTGGCCAGTGACGGCACCCATCTGGCTAGTGACGGCGCCACGCTGGCCAGTGACGGCGCCCTTCTGGCCAATGACGGCGCCCCTCTGGCCAGTGACGGCGCCCCTCCGTCTAATGACGCATAACGCCCCATCTGGCTAGTGACGGCGCTCCTCTGGCTAGTGTCGGCGCCCCTCCGGCCAGTGACGGCGCCCCTCTGGCCAGTGACGGCGCCCCTCTGGCCCAGTGACGGCGCCCCTCTGGCCAGTGACGGCGCCCCTCTGGCCAGTGACGGCCGCTCCTCTGGGCCAGAGACGGCGCTCCTCTGGCCAGTGACGGCGCCCCTCTGGGCTAGTGACGGCGCCCCTCTGGCCAGTGACTGCGCCCCTCCAGTCAATGACTGCCCCCTCTGGCCAGTGACGGCGCCCCTCTGTCTAATGACGGCGCCCATCTGGCCAGTGACGGCGCCCCTCCGGCTATTGACGGTGTCCCTCTGGCCAGTGACAGCGCCCCTTCGACTAGTGACTGTGCCCCTCTGGCCAGTGCCGGCGCTCCTCTGGCTAGTGTCGGCGCCCCTACTGCTAATGACTGCGCCCCTCCGGCCAGTGACTGCGCCCTCCAGTCAATGACTGGCCCCTCTGGCCAGTGACGGCGCCCCTCTGTCTAATGACGGCGCCCATCTGGCAGTGACCGGCGCCCCTCCGGCTAATGACGGTGTCCCTCTGGCCAGTGACAGGCGCCCCTTCGACTAGTGACTGTGCCCCATCTGGCCATTGATGGGCACTCCTCCGGCCAGTGACGGCTCTCTTGCGGCCAGTGACGGCACCCTTCCGGCCAGTGACGGAGCCCCTCCGGCCAGTGACGGCGCCCTCCAGCCAGTGACGGCCGGATGTGCGGCCCTCTCAGGCCTCGACAATCGCCCTCTCAGACCAGCCGGGGTCCGCCCAGGCATGGCAAGGGTTCCGTCTGGGCCTATAAATATATGAAGGGGCCTTAAACCACCTAAGGGCCCTAATACCGAAACGAGGGCCGACAGGAACCCGCTCAAACCGACCGAGTTCTCCTTCAGGCCGATCGAGGATCCTCTCAGGCCGACTGAGGACCGCTCAGGTTGACTGTGGTCCCATGAGGCCAACCAAGTTCTCCTTCAGGGCGTCCGAGGATCCCCGCCGAGTAATGGCCCTGAAGCGTGCGCAGAAATGCCCTTTGTGAATTTCTGCGCACGCCACTGAGTGTCACTCATGGAAGACCCTCAACGACAACGGACCTTGGACGCCTTCCAGACTTCTCTCCTCCAGCCCTCCACCGCTTCCGGGTGCGGGACCCTGTCCACGTGCTTGTGGCAGGGTCGTTAGACCCTTAGATAGGTAGCTTTTATATATTTTTAAGTAGGTAACGTAATTTCCACAATTTGCAAGGTAGAGAACCCGCTTCATTCTGTAGATTAATTGCAGCTGGCAACACGTTCTGCCGTGTGTGCCACGTTAACGTAATTTAGGTTATTAATTAAACTTTCCCCTCCCTCCTCCGGTCATGGCGACCTCCCCGCCCCTCCGCCCCCTCATGGCAACTTCCCCGCCCCTCCGTCCCCTCATGGCGACCCCCCCGCCCGGCCCCCTTCAGGAGTCTCTCCCCTCCCGTCCCGGCGCGCGGCCACCCCCCGGCTTCCTTCCGAAGCCACCCGACCCCCTTCAGGGGTCTGCCCCCCCGGACGGTCCTCCTGGACCCCCCGGCTCCCCTCGGGAGCCTCGCCTGGACCGACCCGGTGCTTGGCTCCCCCCCCAACACCTCGCCACCCGACGGGCCTGCTCTCCTCCTCATTCAGAGGAAGGACGGAGTTACCATGAGGTACTCCAACCCGTTCGCGGTGCGCCGCCAACTGGTCGCCCTCTGCGGAGAGGTGGCCAGCGCGCGCCCCCATACCGTTCCGGCGGTCTGCTGGTTCAGACCCTGTCTGGCCAGCAGACTGCCACCCTCCTAGCCATCCCGTCTTTCATGGACCAAGGCTTGTGAGGTGACGGCCCCGGACCACATGAATTCCTGCCAGGGGATTCATCCTGTGCCCCGAAGTCAGCAATCTGACTGAGACCGTGCTCCTCCAGGAGCTAGTGACTCAGGGGGTGACAGAAGTGGTCCGGATGCGGGTCTAAGCGACCAGGCCCCAACCCCATGGTCCGCTGCGTTTCCGGGGCTTACAGCTCCCGGAACGCATCTACTGTGGCTACATAGTAGTCACAGTCAAGGAGTGGACCCAAGGGCCTCTGCAGTGCAGAGCCTGCTGGCGGTTTGGCCACCACCAGCGTCAGTGCCACGCCCGCCAGTCCATCTGCGGGAAGTGCGCCGAGACGCACGACACAGCCCAATGTGTCGGTGGCGACACCGCAGCCACTCGCTGCGTGTCGTGCGGGGCCGCCCACCCCGCATGGTCCCGTGACTGCCCTGCCCGAGCGCTAGCCGCCGAGCAGACCCGGGCCCGCAAGGCGGTACCCCCCATCCCACTTCCCATCCCAGCGCTGGCCCCCAGCGTCTGGCCCCCGCTGCCCCCATCCCCACCGAACCCCACCCGCGCCCCCCCGTCGGACCTCAAGTGGGTCCACCTCACCGGCGCCACCGCCTGCCCCGTCACAGCGGCGGCAGTGCCCACCCCCACCGACGGCAGAGCAGACCGAGTCCCTCCTGTCCCTTCTGGACTCTAGTATCGCCGAGTCCCTTCTGGACTCTGGCAGTGCCCCAGCGGCACCCACTCCCACCCCCGCCGAATCTCTGGCGGAGTCCCCTCTCGAGTCCTCTGTGTCCTCGGAGGACTCTGACGCCTCTATGATCAGAGCCGTCACCCGCCAACTCCCAAACTCCCACCCTCCTCCTCTCTCTGAGGACAGTCAGTCCCTCACCCTCTCCCTGCCATCCCTCTCCTCCCCCACCCTCCTTCCCAGCTCCCTCGTAGCCCCTCCCCCCCCAGCCCCTCTGAAAGTAACCGCTACCGCCGCAATTTGAGACGGTTCAACAAGAAATAATAAATCACCTCCAACAAATACTTCATTTAGATGTTTCTGACTAACCGTTAAACTGTGCTGCTGCTGACGTGGAAATTGCGTGTTGGCTGCCGGTGTTTTGTTTCGGGGGCCCCCTGCTGGATCTCGGCCGCGCGGCGAATGGCCTGCGCTGTTCGTGACGCGGCTGATTTGGCGGGGGATTTCTGAAATGGGACGCCGATGGTAGATGAGCGATTTTGCGTTGGCGGCGGCATGATTCCCTGCCAAACCAGATCACACGCCGATGCTGCGCCGCGGTGCGGTGGCTGCTGTGCTGCGGTGCAGTGTCCGCTGCGCTGCGGTGCAGCATGTTAATTTATGTTAAAATCACGCTGCTGCCGACGTGGGGCTGCTTGTTGGCTGCCGGTGTCTTGTTACGGGGGCCCCCTGCTGGATCTCGGCCGCGCGGCGAAATTCGTTGCGCGGCTGATTTGGCGGGGGATTTCTGCGATGGGACGCCGATGGTAGTGTGCGGTCTTGCGTTGGCGGCGGCATGATTCCCTGCCAAATCAGTCTCGCAACGAAAGGTTCCATTGGAATTCGTTGTTCATTTCTTAACGTAATGCTCCTCCCAACCCTCCTCTCCCCTCTGCTCCGCTCTTGCCAAAGCCGAGTATTGAACACCCGCCCCTGATAACATATGCCGATGCTGCGCTGCGGTGTGGTGGCCGCTGCGTTGCGGTGCGGTGCTCACTCCACTGCGCTGCGGTGTGGTGTCCGCTGCGCTGCGGTGCAGTATATTAAAACATGTTGCTGCCGACGTGGGGTTGCGCGTTGGCTGCCGGTGTCTTGTTGCGGGGGCCCCCTGCTGGATCTCGGCCCCGCGGCGAGGGTTTCTGGCCGTGGCTCTTCGTGGCGTGGCTGATTTGGCGGGGGATTTCTGCGATGGGACGCCGATGGCTGATGTGCGATTTTGCGTTGGCGGCGGCATGATTCCCTGCCAAACCAGACCACTCGCCGATGCTGCGCCGCGGTGTGGTGGCTGCTGCGCTGCGGTGCAGTGTCCACTGCGCTGCGGTGCAGTATCCACCCTGTCAAACCTTTTTTACACTGTTAGGTGATAGTTATCTTGTATTGATAGGTCCCCTCTTAGATTATTTCTACCAAACACGTTTAGCTAAACAAATATAACAGGGGTTTTTTGCCTTGCGCATTTTTGGCCCACCGCGCAGGTTTTTCCCCTTTGCCTTAGACGCTGGGTTTTTTATTATTTAGGACTTTTCGCCCAGCTAAACACACCCCACAACCAGGTCTCGCCGAGGCGCCGGAGCTAGGGAGACTGGCAACAGTCTCCCGCTGTTGCAATGACGGCACCCCACGGCTCCATCAACTCTGACACTGTACAAGTATTATGTTCTGTGTGTGTATGAAATATATTGTGTATGTATGTGTCTCGTGTTTTATTTTAACTTTGACTTTGAACGAAATACTTAACGTAAGATAGACTTTAGATTTACTGTGAAGAATTAACTTAACGTAAAATAGCTACCCTATTCCCTTTTTTGCTCGGGTTCCCATAAACCGACTAACGTAACTCTTTGCCTGGCAAATTGCCAGAAGTACTTTCCCCAAACCCGGGATATGGCTATAGGCCGGTCCGGGTAAAAAAAAAAAAAAAAAAAAAAAATCATGGAAGACAAGAAGAACAATAGTTTCAGTGATGCTATTCCTTCAATTGAGGTAAATGAGTATATCACTCCGGACGAGGCAGGAGCTGCCCTAAATGACTTTCCCGCTAAAAAAAGTTGTATGCCGACTGCCGAGACGGGGAAGCTCCTGGACTTACGGTCTATCCTACTCCTCGTGCTGTCAGCTAAAGTTGAGCGCATATTTTTATTTGGCTCAAATCCTACCTTTGAATGTGTTTCTGGTGTTGGCGCTCTTCGCTAAGCCGAGCTGTTTGCATGGACCATATCCGATCGCGCAATATTTGCTCAAAGGTGGAATCGAAAGTCGAAAGCTTTACGTGTCACAAACCTTCGGCGCGCGTCCTCCCCGCGCACTGACTTCATATGACTCAGGACGCTACCACCGACGCAGGTCATCCCAGTCAAGGGTATGCCCGCAAAGACGTGGCTTACGATGCAATTTGGACGAGAGGCGTCTCTCCGTCCTTATTGTCTACCACTTCCATCAGCCGCCGCTTGACCAGGTCTAAGTAGAAACAGAAAGCATCGGTAGGGTATTCATGGTGGCTGGCAGTGATGATGACAGTGATATAATACATGTGTTTGACAATGGGTGCTTGGTCACTAGCCGGAGGGGCCCGCGTCACTGGCCGGAGAGGGACCGTCACTGCCCGGAGGGGCGCCGTCACTGACGCGCAAGAGTGCCGTCACTGCCGGAGGAGTGCCATCACTGGCCGGAGGAGTGCCATCCTGGCCATATGGGCGCCGTCACTAGCCGAAGGGGCGCTGTCACTGACAGAGGGGCGCCGTCA
>JAXIVJ010016798.1:0-5000 GCA_036785665.1 Chirona hameri | reverse complement strand
GACGACTTAGCACATACACCTTTTAACATCCAACACCTAATCAACGACACGTACTCATACGATCCCCCCCCCCCCCCCACACACTACCCCCCCCACCCCACTCACGGACACACCCACACACACACGACCACACACAGCACACACACCACATCACGACCACACACACACACACACACACACCACACACACACTCCACCACTACACACACACACAACTTAACACACAACACACACACACATCACTATACTAAATTGCCTACTACACACATACAACGACACACACGACACAGCCACAACTACTACAACACACATCACTCATCTACCTACTACACACTACACGACCACACACACACACACAACATCGACACACCACACAACACCTCTACTATACCACACACACACACACACTACACACACTTACTCACTATCACTACTCTTCACACACACAAACACACACACCACACTACACACACCCACAACACACAACACACAGACACGACACACACTACACACAACACACACTACACACTACACTACAACTCACTACTACTATCACTAATAACTCTATCCAATAACACACTACTACTACTACACACACACACTACACCACAATCACTACACACTAACTACACTACACACTCTATACTAACTATACACTATAAATACACTCACACACTATACATTACACTACTATCACTATTACACTATCAACTCTACTACTACACCATAACACCACTACCTATCTCTACATCATCTACACTCCTATACCTACTCTACACCTCCTCCACTATCTATCATCACTACTACTCTACTATATATACTATACACACATCACACACACGACACACACACACACACACACATCACCTACACACACACACGCACCCCGGCCGCCCTCTCACTGTCTCTCAGCTCCTTGGGGCTCCCCCCTTCACCTCCCATACTATCATCGAACCTCTGGTCCATCGACTCCCCCTTCAACGGATCCCTACTACGCTCCTATCTTCTAGTTCATGCTGCGTGCTACATCATACAAACTGTGAGTTGTGTTTTCGAATCTATTATCTACCTCAGAAGATTTGTGATTTTGAACCCTGCGTGAACACCCAAGCCGGAAGACAGAAACCTCGGTATGTGTCATAAAGTGTGTGAACGCTTCAAGATATGTTTCAAATAGGTGTCTTTTTTCTCTATGTGCGGCAGTGATATTACGTGCTCGAAATATTGCATTTCTTCAAGAGTCCTGCTTCAATGTTCTAGAACTACTTTTTCAAACGCATACCAACGCAACAGAGCGAGACGAACACCACCAGCCCTGGCCATCGCCATGGCAACCCCCCTTGACCAGGGGACAGCCGCCGCAGTGCCGCCCGGCTAAAGTCAACAAATGCCAGGCGGCCAAACGGTCACCGGGGCACGTTCCCGGCGGCCGGCGCGGCGGGGAGCCCGGGGCGGGTGGCGGGCCCGCCGAGCGAGAGAGAGAGAGGGAGCAGCGACCAGCCGACTGCTCCCGGCACTGGGGACCCCGACGGGCCCTGTCGTGTAGTGTGCCAACAACCGCCCGTCACCACGATAGAGACAGAGACGCAAGTCAGAGACGAGCCGCCGACGCCCGCTACTCCGTCAGACCGAGCGGCGGCGGCAGCGGTGGCCGCCGACCCCACCCGACGCGACTACCAGCGAGCGGCCGGGGCCGGCGCTCGCCGCAACCGACCGACAACAAGATCGGCACACCTTGCAAGGGGAGGCCGCCACAGCACCTCTGGTCAGCGCTGCCGGCCAGCATCCGGTTGCACAGGCGCACAACGCAACTGAAGTGACACGCCAACCTCATGGCTCTGATACGATTGGACGCGGGGCCTTATACATCATGGCGTTGAACATTTTAAGCCTAAAACCTAAGATTTTAGACCTCCGTCATGATTTATAATTATTAAATTGTGATATTGCTGTGCTCACAGAAACATGGCTTCGCCCCGAAACTTGCTCACGCTTCGTCACGTTCCCGGGGTTTGCTCTGCACCGTGCCGACCGTCCAGACGGTAGTGGTTACGGGGAATAGCTGTACTGATAAAAAACAATTTGAAAGTAAAACCACTTAAATCAGTTGTAGGTGCCAAAGACGACGGCAAAATAGAAACGTTTTGGTTACAAGTCAGTAACTCGCACGTCGTCGTCGTTTTAACCTAGGTAGCGTATATAGACCTCCTCGACACACCGTAGCCGCCATATCAGCCGACCTCGATTTCCTTGAAACTCAAGTGCAACGCGTGTTTCTTTCGTCCACTGACAATATTGTAATAACTGGCGACCTTAACTGCAACCTTCTAGCGCCCGACAACGATATATGTAAATCGAGATTTAATCAGTTCCTAGACAGCCTGCACCAGCACGTGACTAGTCCCACATACGAGTCTGGATCTCTACTTGATGTGTTTGTGTCCAATACGGGAAACTTTTTGAGTGACGTATCTGTCTGCCCATGTCCCTATAGTGATCACTGTATCATCCAAGCTAAATTGTCCATCCCCAAGCCTCGCCGTAAGCCGATTTTCGTCTCATCTAGGCGCCTACATCGCATTAATATATCGGCTTTTCACGCTGCTCTCAGAGCCACTGACTGGAGTGGCGTGTTCTCACGCGTGGAAGTGTCAGACCAGTGGTCTGCATTCATAAATTGTCTCCTCCCCATCCTCGACCATCACGCACCTCTAAAACGTATCAAAATTCGTAACCCTTAGACATAAAGACATAAAAGAAAAGTGCAACAAAGAGCCTCTTGGGCCCATCCGAGGTTGCACCCCACCCCACCCACACCCACACCCACACCCACACCCACACCCACCCCCACCCCCCCCTCCACCAGTCTCGCCCCTTCAAATCACCTTACTCTACCTGCATAAAAGAAGGCTAATCCCACGAGTATTTATGAACTAATCCCTTCTCTGTAAAGTATTTATCTAATCTAATTTTGAAGGAAGCAAGTGTCACTGCATCAGCGACATCCCCTGGTAGCATATTCCAATGTCCTACAACCCTTCTACTGAAAAATGACTGTCGTAGCCTAGTCCTACTTTGTTTCATAATGAGTTTATGCTGATGACCTCTACCTCGATTTTCCCTATTGAACTCAAACATACCCTTTAAATATCCAGAATGCTGACTATTTACAAATTTGAAGACTTCAATTAGATCTCCTCTTAGCCTTCTATATCTAAGTGAAAACATACCCAATTTCTTTAATCTATCTTCATAAGGTAAACTACCAAGACAATTAACCATTTTTGTTGCCTTTTTTGAACTCTTTTCTAACAACCAGCAATCTTTCTCATATGTTGGAGACCAGGCTTGTACACAATACTCCAAATGTGGTCTAACGTATGCACAATACAGTTTTGTTATTACCTTTTCACTCTTGTAGGAAACATTTCTGTTAATGGCCCCTAGCATTCTAAGTGCCGTTTTCCTAGCTTCTACAACCTGGTCTGACGCTGATAGTCTATTGTTTACCACGACACCTAAATCTCTTTCCTTTTCAATCTGCTCCATTTTCTGCCCACCCATTTCATACCTATGTTTACTGCTAACCCGTCCAGCGTGCATAATCTTACATTTACTCAAATTGAATTTCATCTGCCATGCTTCAGACCACTCAACTAGCTTGTCCAGATCTGATTGAAAAACATCCCGATCATGTTTTCCTCTAATAATCCTGACAACTTTTAGATCGTCTGCAAATTTCAAGACTTTGCTGTCTATACTGTTCTCAATTGCATTCACAAATATTATAAAAAGCAATGGGCCCAGGACTGAGCCCTGTGGAACCCCACTGAGAACCTCCTTCCATTGTGATTGGTACCCATTCAATATAACCCTTTGCTGGCGTCCTGAAAGCCACGTTTCTATCCAATCCAGAATCTTGCCCCTGATCCATGCATTTTAAGAGACAGAGACAGAGACAGAGACAGAGACAGAGACAGAGACAGAGACAGAGACAGAGACAGAGACAGAGACAGAGACAGAGACAGAGACAGAGACAGAGACAGAGACAGAGACAGAGACGAGACAGAGACAGAGACAGAGACAGAGACAGAGACAGAGACAGAGACAGAGACAGAGACAGAGACAGAGACAGAGACAGAGACAGAGACAGAGACAGAGACAGAGACAGAGACAGAGACAGAGACAGAGACAGAGACAGAGACAGAGACAGAGACAGAGACAGAGACAGAGACAGAGACAGAGACAGAGAACAGAGACAGAGACAGAGACAGAGACAGAGACAGAGACAGAGACAGAGACAGAGACAGAGACAGAGACAGAGACAGAGACAGAGACAGAGACAGAGACAGAGACAGAGACAGAGACAGAGACAGAGACAGAGACAGAGACAGAGACAGAGACAGAGACAGAGACAGAGACAGAGACAGAGACAGAGACAGAGACAGAGACAGAGACAGAGACAGAGACAGAGACAGAGACAGAGACAGAGACAGAGACAGAGACAGAGACAGAGACAGAGACAGAGACAGAGACAGAGACAGAGACAGAGACAGAGACAGAGACAGAGACAGAGACAGAGACAGAGACAGAGACAGAGACAGAGACAGAGACAGAGACAGAGACAGAGACAGAGACAGAGACAGAGACAGAGACAGAGACAGAGACAGAGACAGAGACAGAGACAGAGACAGAGACAGAGACAGAGACAGAGACAGAGACAGAGACAGAGACAGAGACAGAGACAGAGACAGAGACAGAGACAGAGACAGAGACAGAGACAGAGACAGAGACAGAGACAGAGACAGAGACAGAGACAGAGACAGAGACAGAGACAGAGACAGAGACAGAGACAGAGACAGAGACAGAGACAGAGACAGAGACAGAGACAGAGACAGAGACAGAGACAGAGACAGAGACAGAGACAGAGACAGAGACAGAGACAGAGACAGAGACAGAGACAGAGACAGAGACAGAGACAGAGACAGAGACAGAGACAGA
>JAXIVJ010016797.1:7500-27883 GCA_036785665.1 Chirona hameri | reverse complement strand
ACACACACACACACACACACACACACACACACACACACACACACACACACACACACACACACACACACACACACACACACACACACACACACACACACACACACACACACACACACACACACACACACACACACACACACACACACACACACACCACACACACACACACACACACACACACACACACACACACACACACACACACACACACACACACACACACACACACACACACACACACACACACACACACACACACACACACACACACACACACACACACACACACACACACACACACAACACACACACACACACACACACACACACACACACACACACACACACACACACACACACACACACACACACACACACACACACACACACACACACACACACACCACACACACACACACACACACACACACACACACACACACACACACACACACACACACACACACACACACACACACACACACACACACACACACACACACACACACACACACACACACACACACACACACACACACACACACACACACACACACACACACACACACACACACACACACACACACACACACACACACACACACACACACACACACACACACACACACACACACACACACACACACACACACACACACACACACACACACACACACACACACACACACACACACACACACACACACACACACACACACACACACACACACACACACACACACACACACACACACACACACACACACACACACACACACACACACACACACACACACACACACACACACACACACACACACACACACACACACACACACACACACACACACACACACACACACACACACACACACACACACACACACACACACACACACACACACACACACACACACACACACACACACACACACACACACACACACACACACACACACACACACACACACACACACACACACACACACACACACACACACACACACACACACACACACACACACACACACACACACACACACACACACACACACACACACACACACACACACACACACACACACACACACACACACACACACACACACACACACACACACACACACACACACACACACACACACACACACACACACACACACACACACACACACACACACACACACACACACACACACACACACACACACACACACACACACACACACACACACACACACACACACACACACACACACACACACACACACACACACACACACACACACACACACACACACACACACACACACACACACACACACACACACACACACACACACACACACACACACACACACACACACACACACACACACACACACACACACACACACACACACACACACACACACACACACACACACACACACACACACACACACACACACACACACACACACACACACACACACACACACACACACACACACACACACACACACACACACACACACACACACACACACACACACACACACACACACACACACACACACACACACACACACACACACACACACACACACACACACACACACACACACACACACACACACACACACACACCACACACACACACACACACACACACACACACACACACACACACACACACACACACACACACACACACACACACACACACACACACACACACACACACACACACACACACACACACACACACACACACACACACACACACACACACACACACACACACACACACACACACACACACACACACACACACACACACACACACACACACACACACACACACACACACACACACACACACACACACACACACACACACACACACACACACACACACACCACACACACACACACACACACACACACACACACACACACCCACACACACACACACACACACACACACACACACACACACACACACACACACACACACACACACACACACACACACACACACACACACACACACACACACACACACACACACACACACACACACACACACACACACACACACACACACACACACACACACACACACACACACACACACACACACACACACACACACACACACACACACACACACACACACACACACACACACACACACACACACACACACACACACACACACACACACACACACACACACACACACACACACACACACACACACACACACACACACACACACACACACACACACACACACACACACACACACACACACACACACACACACACACACACACACACACACACACACACACACACACACACACACACACACACACACACACACACACACACACACACACACACACACACACACACACACACACACACACACACACACACACACACACACACACAACCACACACACACACACACACACACACACACACACACACACACACACACACACACACACACACACACACACACACACACACACACACACACACACACACACACACACACACACACACACACACACACACACACACACACACACACACACACACACACACACACACACACACACACACACACACACACACACACACACACACACACACACACACACACACACACACACACACACACACACACACACACACACACACACACACACACACACACACACACACACACACACACACACACACACACACACACACACACACACACACACACACACACACACACACACACACACACACACACACACACACACACACACACACACACACACACACACACACACACACACACACACACACACACACACACACACACACACACACACACACACACACACACACACACACACACACACACACACACACACACACACACACACACACACACACACACACACACACACACACACACACACACACACACACACACACACACACACACACACACACACACACACACACACACACACACACACACACACACACACACACACACACACACACACACACACACACACACACACACACACACACACACACACACACACACACACACACACACACACACACACACACACACACACACACACACACACACACACACACACACACACACACACACACACACACACACACACACACCACACACACACACACACACACACACACACACACACACACACACACACACACACACACACACACACACACACACACACACACACACACACACACACACACACACACACACACACACACACACACACACACACACACACACACACACACACACACACACACACACACACACACACACACACACACACACACACACACACACACACACACACACACACACACACACACACACACACACACACACACACACACACACACACACACACACACACACACACACACACACACACACACACACACACACACACACACACACACACACACACACACACACACACACACACACACACACACACACACACACACACACACACACACACACACACACACACACACACACACACACACACACACACACACACACACACACACACACACACACACACACACACACACACACACACACACACACACACACACACACACACACACACACACACACACACACACACACACACACACACACACACACACACACACACACACACACACACACACACACACACACACACACACACACACACACACACACACACACACACACACACACACACACACACACACACACACACACACACACACACACACACACACACACACACACACACACACACACACACACACACACACACTCACACACACACACACACACACACACACACACACACACACACACACACACACACACACACACACACACACACACACACACACACACACACACACACACACACACACACACACACACACACACACACACACACACACACACACACACACACACACACACACACACACACACACACACACACACACACACACACACACACACACACACACACACACACACACACACACACACACACACACACACACACACACACACACACACACACACACACACACACACACACACACACACACACACACACACACACACACACACACACACACACACACACACACACACACACACACACACACACACACACACACACACACACACACACACACACACACACACACACACACACACACACACACACACACACACACACACACACCACACACACACACACACACACACACACACACACACACACACACACACACACACACACACACACACACACACACACACACACACACACACACACACACACACACACACACACACACACACACACACACACCCACACACACACACACACACACACACACACACACACACACACACACACACACACACACACACACACACACACACACACACACACACACACACACACACACACACACACACACACACACACACACACACACACACACACACACACACACACACACACACACACACACACACACACACACACACACACACACACACACACACACACACACACACACACACACACACACACACACACACACACACACACACACACACACACACACACACACACCACACACACACACACACACACACACACACACACACACACACACACACACACACACACACACACACACACACACACACACACACACACACACACACACACACACACACACACACACACACACACACACACACACACACACACACACACACACACACACACACACACACACACACACACACACACACACACACACACACACACACACACACACACACACACACACACACACACACACACACACACACACACACACACACACACACACACACACACACACACACACACACACACACACACACACACACACACACACACACACACACACACACACACACACACACACACACACACACACACACACACACACACACACACACACACACACACACACACACACACACACACACACACACACACACACACACACACACACACACACACACACCACACACACACACACACACACACACACACACACACACACACACACACACACACACACACACACACACACACACACACACACACACACACACACACACACACACACACACACACACACACACACACACACACACACACACACACACACACACACACACACACACACACACACACACACACACACACACACACACACACACACACACACACACACACACACACACACACACACACACACACACACACACACACACACACACACACACACACACACACACACACACACACACACACACACACACACACACACACACACACACACACACACACACACACACACACACACACACACACACACACACACACACACACACACACACACACACACACACACACACACACACACACACACACACACACACACACACACACACACACACACACACACACACACACACACACACACACACACACACACACACACACACACACACACACACACACACACACACACACACACACACACACACACACACACACACACACACACACACACACACACACACACACACACACACACACACACACACACACACACACACACACACACACACACACACACACACACACACACACACACACACACACACACACACCACACACACACACACACACACACACACACACACACACACACACACACACACACACACACACACACACACACACACACACACACACACACACACACACACACACACACACACACACACACACACACACACACACACACACACACACACACACACACACACACACACACACACACACACACACACACACACACACACACACACACACACACACACACACACACACACACACACACACACACACACACACACACACACACACACACACACACACACACACACACACACACACACACACACACACACACACACACACACACACACACACACACACACACACACACACACACACACACACACACACACACACACACACACACACACACACACACACACACACACACACACACACACACACACACACACACACACACACACACACACACACACACACACACACACACACACACACACACACACACACACACACACACACACACACACACACACACACACACACACACACACACACACACACACACACACACACACACACACACACACACACACACACACACACACACACACACACACACACACACACACACACACACACACACACACACACACACACACACACACACACACACACACACACACACACACACACACACACACACACACACACACACACACACACACACACACACACACACACACACACACACACACACACACACACACACACACACACACACACACCACACACACACACACACACACACACACACACACACACACACACACACACACACACACACACACACACACACACACACACACACACACACACACACACACACACACACACACACACACACACACACACACACACACACACACACACACACACACACACACACACACACACACACACACACACACACACACACACACACACACACACACACACACACACACACACACACACACACACACACACACACACACACACACACACACACACACACACACACACACACACACACACACACACACACACACACACACACACACACACACACACACACACACACACACACACACACACACACACACACACACACACACACACACACACACACACACACACACACACACACACACACACACACACACACACACACACACACACACACACACACACACACACACACACACACACACACACACACACACACACACACACACACACACACACACACACACACACACACACACACACACACACACACACACACACACACACACACACACACACACACACACACACACACACACACACACACACACACACACACACACACACACACACACACACACACACACACACACACACACACACACACACACACACACACACACACACACACACACACACACACACACACACACACACACACACACACACACACACACACACACACACACACACACACACACACACACACACACACACACACACACACACACACACACACACACACACACACACACACACACACACACACACACACACACACACACACACACACACACACACACACACACACACACACACACACACACACACACACACACACACACACACACACACACACACACACACACACACACACACACACACACACACACACACACACACACACACACACACACACACACACACACACACACACACACACACACACACACACACACACACACACACACACACACACACACACACACACACACACACACACACACACACACACACACACACACACACACACACACACACACACACACACACACACACACACACACACACACACACACACACACACACACACACACACACACACACACACACACACACACACACACACACACACACACACACACACACACACACACACACACACACACACACACACACACACACACACACACACACACACACACACACACACACACACACACACACACACACACACACACACACACACACACACACACACACACACACACACACACACACACACACACACACACACACACACACACACACACACACACACACACACACACACACACACACACACACACACACACACACACACACACACACACACACACACACACACACACACACACACACACACACACACACACACCACACACACACACACACACACACACACACACACACACACACACACACACACACACACACACACACACACACACACACACACACACACACACACACACACACACACACACACACACACACACACACACACACACACACACACACACACACACACACACACACACACACACACACACACACACACACACACACACACACACACACACACACACACACACACACACACACACACACACACACACACACACACACACACACACACACACACACACACACACACACACACACACACACACACACACACACACACACACACACACACACACACACACACACACACACACACACACACACACACACACACACACACACACACACACACACACACACACACACACACACACACACACACACACACACACACACACACACACACACACACACACACACACACACACACACACACACACACACACACACACACACACACACACACACACACACACACACACACACACACACACACACACACACACACACACACACACACACACACACACACACACACACACACACACACACACACACACACACACACACACACACACACACACACACACACACACACACACACACACACACACACACACACACACACACACACACACACACACACACACACACACACACACACACACACACACACACACACACACACACACACACACACACACACACACACACACACACACACACACACACACACACACACACACACACACACACACACACACACACACACACACACACACACACACACACACACACACACACACACACACACACACACACACACACACACACACACACACACACACACACACACACACACACACACACACACACACACACACACACACACACACACACACACACACACACACACACACACACACACACACACACACACACACACACACACACACACACACACACACACACACACACACACACACACACACACACACACACACACACACACACACACACACACACACACACACACACACACACACACACACACACACACACACACACACACACACACACACACACACACACACACACACACACACACACACACACACACACACACACACACACACACACACACACACACACACACACACACACACACACACACACACACACACACACACACACACACACACACACACACACACACACACACACACACACACACACACACACACACACACACACACACACACACACACACACACACACACACACACACACACACACACACACACACACACACACTACATACTCCCGCTACCGACAAACACGGGGGAGGTCCAAAGTCTGGCGCACCGCTCCGTGTCATCCCACATAGGCGTAGAACGGGGCGGGGAGGGAGCCATGTCTGCCACTTCTAGGTCAAAATGTTTGTTAGAATATTGTATTATATTAGAGGAGGACAAATGAGACAACGATACGCAGACCAAGACGAGAAGAGGTCAAATATGTCAAGAAACCTTCCATAGGTGTAAGGTGTCTTTCCCATGACAGGATCAAAGTTGCATGGGTTACCCACACTACACGAACTACTGTTGCGCTCCTACGTCTGTGCCATCCCAGTCGGAATGGGACGGCCCGGCCCGGCGCGGCCCGGCGCGGCCCGGCCCGTTGGAGCTGCAGGGTCACCGGCCGGCCTGAATGATCGGTCACGGCGCTGGCACCGCCGCGGCTCACTGAATGCCTCCACGACGCGCCGCTCCGCTCAGATCGAGTAAACAGCATTCTGGTGCAGATTAGAGGCGCTCGAGCGACAGAACGGTGTGACGCTGCCCGGCCCGAGTGACGCAGAGTGGCGGCAGTGTTGTGATCCCCCCGGCTGGATCACAGAGACCTTATTGTGGCCGATGGACAGCCGGTAGCGGCGGGAAATACCGGTGAGGAGTGTGACGGCCTCCGTCAGGACAGGCCGGTCAGTCAGGACCGGCGGACATCCCAGCGGACAGGACGGACATCCCAGCGGACCGGACGGACATCCCAGCGGACAGGACGGACATACCAGCGGACAGGACGGACATACCAGCGGACAGGCGGACATACCAGCGGACAGGACGGACATACCAGCGGACAGGACGGTCATCCCAGCGGACAGGACGGACAGGACGGACATCCCAGCGGACAGGACGGTCATCCCAGCGGACACGGCGGACATCCCAGCGGACCGGAGGACATCCCAGCGGACCCTCCAGTTGTCCGGGCTCCTCTGACGCCGCTCATTACCGTACGGTCACATTCAGAGGCGGCCATAAAGCCTGTGAGTGACGTTTACGGCAGGCGGCATGACTAGCGTCTATCTCGCCAGGACGTCCAGGCGTGCAGTCATGAATTATGCCAACAGGCGAGCCCGACTGAGAATCAGAGTCATTATTGTGAGGCATACCAGAGCTGCGGCACAAGGTGCCTTTGATAGGTGGGCAGCACAGGGACGATTTGCGTCGGTTGCTCAAACGGGACAAGCGTGTGATTATATATTTTATGCGGTCAGAAAAGACGTTGCTTCGGCGAAATTCTGTGAGACAGGTATTCTAGTCAGATTCTTTGAACAGGTTATCATTGGTGGCTTATGAATATGATTTGTAATAGTTTTGAATGCAGACCAGGGTGAGATCTGAATGCGGGTGAAGTATCCAAAGGGTCTGGGGATCTGATGACTGTCAATCGGATTATCACTGCATAGGTCCGTCTCAAGCTAACAAAAAACAGACACTTCTTGGAGTATTAAATTCTAGAGAATACAAATCAAAATGGAGGAAAACCGATGCTAAAAAGAACGGAAAGGTAATATAGCAGCGAACAAAATCTCGTTATTAAAGTTATTACCGAGCTGACACGAGGTCTTCCGTCAACTAGGGGGAAAAACTACGAATGAGGGGCTCGTTAGTAGCCATTGTTCTCAGACTTATTTATTTCTTCGCAACTACTCGGTTGATGTGGCTGAAAATTTCCACACTACAATGTTTACCTATGTCATAAAAATATCGCATTACATTTCTGAAATAATCCGTTGTTGGGTTTAGGAGTGCAGCGGGGGCCGATGCACAACCCTCCCTGTCTTCCATATGGTGTTGGTTACGCAGCTCGCGGCCACGAACTGGCCTCGCGCTCGGCCGGCCCCGGCTGACCCGGCCGGTCACGTGACCGCCTGCGGCCAGCGAAGAACGGCTACCGGGGTCGCCGTCCCTGTGACATATCCCGTTTAAACTCAATTCTCAAAGCAAAACTTAAGGGCTCTTTTACATTAGGGAATAACGTTTAAGAACAGCCCGCTCGGTTTCCGACCCATTAAAGGGAAATAATGATCTCCCGAACAAAGATGGAGTTAGCACTTGACATCGACAGACGAGGCCAAAATATAATGTAAATTCATCGCATTTTGCATATACAAATTCCTTCCGAGAGATATTTCAAGTTAATCTTGATAAGCGTTCCACACTTTTAACGACCGGTACTTGCAAACACTTTTCGGTTTCCATCAAACTCCGGGCTTTTCCCGTATTGTTTTTTACGCAATGGTGTGGAAAATATATTTTGCGTTCTGCTTGTTGTGATTATATACCCGCACATCCTTAACAATTAACAACCATTGAACAAACTGGCAATTACATCGTAAGCTCATCGATGCACATCGACGGCGACCTATTTAGTGTCGGCGATTTGTTTAGATGTGCCCATTCAACAACGTTGAACAGATTGATACAAAAGCGTCGCTTGTGTGTCGCTTTCCAATAGTGGAGGGAAAATACCGATCATTAATTTTCCAAACTTCCAACTTTGAATTAGGGAATAATTTTATTTAATTATTAATTTTAGATCACATCATTTGAATACCATAACGGTAGCCAAAGAAATTGTTGCTAACAAAATCAAAAGGTCATTATTTCCCTTTAAGCGCGTCTTACTGGTCAAAACGATCAAGGTATTACCATAGTGTAATAAATTACATACATAATAATAGTGTATTTATTACACTATGGTATTACCAAATCCTTTAAGGAAATCAGTCACTTTCATAATGGGATTTTTAACTGAGCAGTTTGGAAGACCATGTCGAGAAATCACTTACTGCATGCTCTTGTTGTAAAGACTCTTCTGCCGAATATAATTTATGTTTTGTCCTGTCATTCCGTGTCGAAAAATTCAGCGCTGTGTCAAAAAGCTTCATATGCATGGGAGGGGAGGCGCATGTTACAAGCAGCGTTACTGGACCAGCGAGTGAACCCTTCGCCACGGACGATATTATGATAGTTGTGGTGCAAGCAATGATGGTAAAATTATTACATTTCTACTTGCTTATTTTATAAATGAATATTTTAACTCCAGTTCCAAGTTTTTTTTTTCGACGCACACAATGTCAAAAACAATATACGCCACTTTCGAAATTTGCGCCACTTTCGCAATCTATACTGAAAATGTGAGTCTATGTTTTATACATATATTGCTTTAAAAAATAGGGGGGGGGGGTAAAAATTTCTCCTTTAAACAAACATGCATCCATTCAGTATGGGAACGTGTGCGAGTCTGTGAGGAAATTTTTTAATAATTTCACAATAGGTTATACGCTTGACATGAGTTCGAAATAGCCAGTACATCTGACACCAGTTCACCTTACGTCAGTTCAGTAGCGGATCCAGAGGGGGGGGGGGGGTCACGGGGGTCATGACCCCCCCCCCCTTGGGCTATGGGGGCACCACCGCGCCGTGGGGGCACCACCGGGCCGTGGGGGCACCACCGGGCCGTGGGGGTACCACCGCGCCGGGGCACCAGATGCACCACCAAAATATAGCAAACACAAATCCGCGCCGCTACGCGACGCAAATAATTCAGTGTTCTTTGAACCAAGGGCACTACCGCGCCGGTGTACCAGGGGCACCATCAAATTAGAATTGCTAAATTATGAAGAAAAAAATGTCGCTTCATGCCTCCCGTCCCTTGGGCTATGAAAGGGCACCAACGTGCCTTTATACCAGAGGCAACAATGTATCGGACTGGAGGGGCCCTGAGGGCCTCCTTGGGCTGATACATATAGACTATAGAACCTTTCGATTTGTTTTAGGGCCTAGTTATCCAGACAAAAACAAAATAAAGCAAACAAATCCGCGGCGCTACGCGGCGCAAATCAATCAGTGTTCTTTTCCAGTACAAAAAGGTCTAATATAGACTGTACACACTGGCGGCCGCAGGGGGGGGGGGGGATATGGGAGCCATGGCCCCCACATTTGGCCTTAAAGGGGGGGGGGGCAACATGTCTTTTGACACCACCTTTTGCTCCAGACATATTTCCTCGTTTTGACCCTGGATGCTGGCTCCAATAGCACAAATTCGTTATCCAACCCGCTCAAAACCTGACATTTTGGTGCCGCTTCGCGGCGCAATAATAGTTTATCGCATGCATAAGATTTACTGCTTGTAAAAAAACGCTTCCAACGGGGAGGGAGGGGGCTCCCTCCCCGGTCACGAACCTCGACTTCTCTCTTGCTCTTGGTCAATTCTTCATCAGCCATCTGGGGCCGCCCTTGACTGTACAAATCATATATTTTAGCACCATCCGCGGCACTTGCCGGCTGACCCGCAGTTTTGCCCCGCATGAGAATAGTGGTGTTCAGACTAGCGTTCGCACGGTGTGTACAGTAAGTTTGACCAATCAGCGATGAGCTGGCTCTAGCGACCTCAACGGTGATTCGTCAAGCTCACTGTACACAGCACGGCTGGTGTTATTGGACACGGTTATAATTTATACATTATTGTCACGGTAGATAATGTCGGCGGCGAATTCCTTGTGCGTTTGTGGACACTGTATTGACAAGGCCGTAATCTGTATAAGAATTAATCATTTAAGATTGTGTGAGTTCCATTGGTTCTTAAACGATGACGCTGAAATGCTGCTTGTGTGGGTCGAGGGCGAACGTTTTTAAGTGGGTATGTGTTGGCCTAGCCGAAGAGAAACAATCCTTTCCAAATCAAATACTTTATCACAGACTGATGAGTAACGAGTTCCAGATCAGATAGGTAAACTCACCTGTTTGGCCTCCCCACCTTTGACCACTCAAGGGGTGATGGTAAGGGTATCATGTCCTGGCAGCGAATACCTGTCCTGTCCATTGTCCAACCAGTTAGCAAATTTAGAACACTTAATTTGAACATTTTCAGGGATGTGCTCATTGTCTTTCATAATAAGATGACTCAAGTTTTTATTCCTTTTCGATTATCATGTTTACCAACTTTGGCAATAAAGAACCTCATTTGCCTGCTTCTGCTCCTTTCTGACATGAATTCCCCCAAATGGCTCTATTGCTGATCCGAGTTCCAATTTCTGCCAGTGCCTGACAAGCTCCGCCCACTTTGCATTAAAAAATGACGAGTCAATTTAATTTATTTTTTGGACCTAGTGCCAGGAATGAGACTGATGAGTAACGTGTTCCAGAGATGTGCCCCAAATTCCCAAAAAGCTGCCCCAATTTTGATGTGTTGGTGCCAACTCTGCCCGATATTATCTTGTTGAAACCTGCCACGTTTTGCAGACTGGTTTGTAAGGTTATCAAGTGGACTTATGATCATTTTTGGCCATTTTCAACTGATGTTGCACAAATGTGCACACATTTTGGAACACTGCGCCCATGTTGTTATCATAGTATGTTACAGGGAATCATGTCATGATTTCTCCTGTTTTTTTTTTGTGTTCAGCTTCAACCATCGCGTGCCCAACTCTCCCCGGAACCAGGCCCATCATCAGGTGCAGCGGCAGGCCTGTCTTCTACCTCGAAAAGGACAGCCCAACAACCTTCTTCTACTCCTTCTACGCCCCCTGCTGGCCGACCCAGACCCGATGTTGGCTCTTGTCTCACATTTTGGTACCGTGCTTATCGTGTGCGATATGGTGTTATAGCCAGCTTTATTAGACCAGTAAGGCGCTGTAGTCGGCGATGAACGAGCGAGCGCGAAGGAAATGTATGGTGAATTTCAACTCGATAGGGCAAGTAGTTTCTGAGATACAAAAAAAGGTGCGCACGTGCGCACGTGCAGAGGCACCCCACCCCGTGACTTGTGGGAAATTGGCGGCTGGAGGTCCCTAACCATACACCAAATTTGTACACAATCGGCTCAGCCGTTCCTGAGATATAGAATAGGGGTGTGCACGTGCGCACGTGCAGAGGCACCCCACCCCTGACTTGTGGGAAAGTGGCGACTGAGAGGTCCCTAACCACACACCAAATTTGAACACAATCGGCTCAGCCGTTCCTGAGATATAGAATAGGGGTGTGCACGTGCGCACGTGCAGAGGCACCCCACCCCTGACTTGTGGGAAAGTGGCGGCTGAGAGGTCCCTAACCACACACCAAATTTGAACACAATCAGCTCAGCCGTTCCTGAGATATAGAATAGGGAATACCTCCGCGTTGAGGCTGACAGAGGCAGTGCCTGTACAAATGTCATGGCTTATCTGTTTTCCCATGGACTGGTGAATATAACGATACTCGAATTTTTAATATTGCTTTTTTATAACCGAAATTATTACGGAAAATCACAGTATTTTTTTTCCCGGACACCCTGGAACACACCCTGGAATGTAGGCTTCCACACAAAACGCCTTTGCAATATTAAAAAACATCTCAAAGGACTTATTTCTGTGTTCGTCGGTTTTGCCACGTTCCCAGCTATAATCATGACAAGTTTTTTTTTAAATTTACCTGTGCATATTGAAGCACGAGCTAAAATCCAGAGTATGTTTTTTCCGGACACCCTGTACCAAGGAAGAACGAGCGAGCGCTGCGCATTGTGAGAGACTGTGTATGTTTATTAAATACAACCGACGCTTACCATGTGAACTGTGTTCGTGCGGCGCTGTGGATGATACTATATTAGCATGTTCAGTTTGCAGGCGACTGATTGCTCTCAACGTAAACAAGCACAGAGTTTGACCATATTTATTCAACTGAATGATACAAGCTCGACATATTTGCGCTCACAATTACAACTATACAGGCCGCATAATTGTGCTTATTATAAGCGTTCGCTGATTTACTCGATTTCTGAACTGGCAGTGTTGAACAGATACATAAGCTCGTGTGCTGACCTGGCGAGCGCTGGAGAGTGAGGCAGCGCACACCTCGACAATGCAAAATCGTCAACGGTTTTTAGCCAACTGAACAATCCCAAAAGGAGAAACTGAACTAAATCACAGTTTGAACATTGGTCTAACACTGGTACCAAATTCATTCACTGTTCTACGGCAGGAGACGTGACTGTTTGCAGTTTACCATAGCAAAGGAGAATCCGATCCAGAGTATGCTGTCCCTCTGCCAAGCCTGGCTCCGCACAGCGCTCTTCCTCCAGCACCTCAGCTGAGCCTGGCTGCGTAAAGGTAACAATGACCACAAATTGTCAGTATCATATCATGCCTGATCCTGAAGCATGTCAAGTCTGCCTTTACAAAACCGCATGCAAAATAAGTGTGATCATATGTCACTAGTATGACTAGTATGCCTCAATTTCATACAAATTAGGAATGAGCAGGTATTGAATCTGGATTGTGAAATACACTACCTTTGTATACACTACTCAGCAGGTCACAAATGAAGCTTACATATATTTTTAGTATGCATAACAAATAACACAACATGCAACAAAAATCACTTACTCTGACTCAGCAATGGGATAATCTTGTCGAGAACAAACAAATAAATATTCAGTGCAAATCAACTCACCAAACAAATGCAGCGGAAGGCGTTTTCCGGGAATGACGGATGGCCCACGACGGGCAGTCGTGACGTCACGTAGCGTTAGAATTGGCCTCGGGATTGATCTGCTTCCTTCATGTTTAAAACTTCCAAAAAGTGTCTCTAGTTCCTACTTTGAAAGTTAATTTGTTCTTCAGGGAAGACTTGAGGAAAATAACCGTTTTTCCGTTCGTTGACACAGACAAAAAATCGAATCCGTGTGACGTCACAGACGAAAGTGCTACCAGATGGCGTACCTGTTGTGTGCAGCTTACTGTGTGCATTATCAAACCGGCGGCGCACATACAGCGGCACTGTTTACCTAATTCGATTCACCATAAAATCGGGAGGTGTGACGCGTTTGTGACGTATATCTGAAAATGACGTCATGTTGTATAATATTGTATTTCATTAATATCTCCACAGTTCCCGGTTTGTATGACAAATTAATAGCAGAATCTTTATCTGCGTACTCTGTTTAGTAATTATATAGCATTCGATCGAATCTACCAAGGTCGACACTTCCCTTTAAATGATAGAAAGGATACGACTGATATTGTAAATACCTATAGCCAACGTTGTCAATTAGAGAGAAAAAAGTTGAAATAGGAGCACCCTCAAAATATAGTGGACCAAATCCGTTGAGTTTTCATATTTGGGTATAGGCAGGGGCACCACTGCAATTGATGACCCCCCCCCCCCCCCTGAAGATTTTCTGGATCCGCCCCTGCGTCAGTTCATCTGATGTCAGTATACCTGACACTAGACATCAGTACACTTGACATCAGTACAGCTTCCTTCACCTGCCGTAATATCCTCGCCAACCGCAGGACCGCTAGAGACAAACACGCCCTGTGATCAGCGCCAGATACCCCGCCTGGGAGATACCCCGCCGCCTCACCGCCCGCAATGGACATACCCCGCCTCACCGCCCGCAATGGACATATCCCGCTCCACACCGCGCACCGGCCGCCCCCGTCCGTTCCGTGCGGCTGCGTGGTATGCACGGCCGTTGGAGCTGCGGGCGAGACACGCCTGCCTGTCCGCTCCCTGCTGCCCTCCCCTCTGCACACTCCGTCTGTCCAGCTACTTTCGCCCTTCTCCCCCCCCCCCCCCTCTCTACCGCCGCCGACCGACCCCCCACCGGGTCAGGTGGCCGAGCGGCTCCCTGTGCCAGGAGCAGGAGGATAATCTGAGACGGCGTGAGGACTCGACGAGACCCGAGGCGAGGCGGGGGGAGGACAGAGGAGCCGCCGCCCCGCCGCGCCCCGCCGCGCCGCACCGCGCCGTGCCGCTCCGGCGACCGTTGGCGCGTGCGCGCGTGGGTGGCGCCCACCACTGCTGACGACAACACGCGCCCGGCGAATGGTGGGGGAGGGGAGGAGGATCATTTGCGAGTCTAGCCAGGACAGGGACAGTGTCACTGGGGTGTCAAATTAACACCGGCGGCGAGGTGGCTGGGGAGGGGGAGAAGGGTTTGAGGAAGCTTATGGGGGTGAGTTGGCATACCAGTGAAGTCGTTATTTTTACTGGTGAGTGTCTCAGCTTTGAGAGGTGAGAACAGTTCATTCCTTGTCAACTTTTTTTAATTAGAGAAGCAATGATAATTGGAGTTTTGAGTTAACGACGTACAAGTGTTAAAATGGCTAAACATTTGTTTTCTGGGGAGAATAAACCCAACATTATTTACAAACAGGCAACGTGGAAAACATGTGACAGCGCGCGTTTGGCATATAACGGCGAGCGTCAGTGTTTCGTCACGTTAGCGCCACTGCTGACATTTTGTCACCTCTGGGCGGACGCGTTGCTACGGGGGGGGGGGGGGGGTCCAGGTGCCCCGGGCGCCGAATGCTTCCCTCAAAAAGTGGGTCTGTTCTGGGTTTGAGAGGGCGCCGGAGGCGCCCTCTAAAAATAAAAACTCCCAAAAACCAAAACCACGGAAAAAACACTAAAAATGCCCCGCCAGTATATGTGTGTGCGCCCCTATGCCAGTGAGGGCCCAAGCTCATGTGCGCCCCCAGTGGCGTACCGAGTATACGGTCATTCAGGGCATGACCTGGTCCTTTCGACCCGAGGCGCCCATGCAAAGCTGGCGCCCCTCCGATCAGCGACGGCTCCACTCCGACCATGACGGCGCTCTTGCGGCCAGTGACGGCGCCCCCGGCCAGTGAGGGCGCCCCCTGCCATAGACGGCGCCTCTCCGGCCCGTGACAGCGCCCCTCCGGTCAGCGACGGCGCCCCTCCGACCAGTGACGGCGCCCCCTCCGGCCAGTGAAGGCGCCCCTCCGGCCAGTGACGGCACCCCTCCGGCTAGTGACGGCGCCCCTCCGGCGGGTGACGGCGCCCCTCCGACTAGTGACTGCCCCTCTCCGGCCCGTGACGGCGCCCCTCCGGTCAGTGACGGTGCCCTACAAAATGTTAAAGGCACGACGAGGACGTGCGGAAGGAGACCTCCCCTTGCAAAATGTTCGCCAATATTGGAGGCACCCCTGTCGATCGGGTGGCGCCCCTCAAGGCAATGACCTGGTCCTTTGTGAATTTCTGCGCACGCCACTATGCGCCCCTCTCTCAAAATGTGGCGCCCACTTGACTACAGGTCGGATGGCGGCAAGATGCCTTCTGAGGGCGGCAAGATGTCTTCCGAGGGCGGCATGGTGCCTTCTAAGGGCGGCATAATACGCTCTGAGGGCGGCAAAATGCCTTCCGAGGGCGGCATGATGCCTACCAAGGGCGGGATAATGCGCTCTGTGGGCGGCAAAAGTCTTTCGGAGGGCGGCAATATGTCTTCCAAGGGTGACATGATGTCTTCCAAGGGCGGTTCGTATAATGCGGTCTGAGGGCGGCAAAATGCGTTCCGAGGGCGGCAAGATATCCTCCGAGGGCAACATGGTACCTTCCAAGGGCGGCATAATGCACTATGACGGCGGCAGAATGCCTTCTGAGGGCGGCATAATGCGCCCCGAGGGCGACATAATGCGCCCTGATGGCGACATATTGCGCTCTGAGGGCGGCAAAATGCCTTCCTAGGGCGGCAAGATGTCTTCCGAAGGTGGCATGATGCCTTACAAGGGCGGCATAATGCGCTCTGAGGGCGGCAAAATGCTTTCCGAAGGCGGCAAGATGCCTTCCGAGGGCGGCATGATGCCTTCCGAGGGCGGCATGATCAGGCACGTAGCCAAGGGGGAGGGGTGCGCCCCCCCCCCCCCCACACACACACCCTGGCGGCCAGGAGGCCCCCTCTCTGAAAGACCAGAGGGCCTCTTGGACGTTCAAAAGAGCCCTATGTATGGTAGAGGGGCCCCTGGCCAGACCGAAAGGGCCCATGAGCGGGTCAGAGGACCCCCTGAACACGTCAAATGGGCCCCTAGCCAGCACCGAGGGGCCCCTGGGCAGGTCGAGACGCCCCTGAGCATGTCGGCAGGGCGACAAAGCGGCCAGCGTAGTCCCTTGCCAGGTCATAAGGGCCCCTGAACAGGTTGGAGGGCCCCTGGACTGACCAGAGGGCCCCTGGGAAGATAAAAGGGCCCCTGTGCAGGTCAG
>JAXIVJ010016796.1:0-27886 GCA_036785665.1 Chirona hameri | reverse complement strand
GGCGGGGGGGGAGGGATAGCACGTGAGTGGCAACACATACTTTTCTTAACGTGGCTTACTTGCAGGCATATCAGGGGCGAGGAACTAGGGGAGGCCCCCCTGACTACTTGTCAGGAGGCCCCCCTGACAACTTGCTAGGAGGCCTCCGCTACGATTTGCATCCCCAATGTCATTTCCAAAGTTACACCCCTGGGTCAAGCTGAAAGCTTGGATTCTGCATCAGCAAATATCACAACAATCCCAAACGCCCCTGGAAGATTCATTGTGTGGTTCAGAAATGAAACAACTGTACTCGTTCTGTGGCAGCCACCATATCCTGTTGGCATATACTCTAAGTACAAGGTGTCCATTGATCCTCCAGATGCTCCTGACAGTGTGTTTGAAGTGGAGAATGAGGGAGAACCTCCTGGACCAGCTCAGGCTGCATTCTATGGGCTGACACCTGGCCGGCTATACAACATTTCTGTTCATACCATCAGCAAGGATCAAGTGTCCCTCACTTATACCACTGCCCACTACAGAACAGTACCACTGGCCCCAAGAAATGTGACATTTGACCGAAGGTCCCTGAAACCAAGATCATTTGTTGTCTGGTGGCAGCCTCCCAAGGGATTTGTTGAGTTTGACAAGTACTCGGTCTCAATAGACACACGGAAAAAGGCGCCCGCAAATTATCGAGCGCGGACAGCTGACGTCTGCCATGTTCACCGAAGGACTGGAGCCGGGCGTGACATACAAGGTGATTGTGAAGGCTGTCTCTGTGAACGTCGCCTCGTGGCCCGGCCGAGGGCAACGTGACGACCAGTCCGCTGCCGGTGATCGGCATGCATGAACTCCACCACGAACCCGGAGACGGGCGAGATCTTCGTTGAGTGGCAGCCGGACCCGGATAGCTACCAGGACCACTACCGCGTCACCTACCAAGAGCTGGAGACATTCAACGGCGACTCGAGTACCACTGTCGTGGGGGGACACCAAGTTCAGCGTTGACAACCTGCTGCCGGTCGGAACTACAGCATCAGCGTATCCGCTGTCAGTAACTCGGTGCCCAGCGTCGAGGTGGCCATCTTCCAGTCAACCAAGCCG
This sequence comes from Chirona hameri, assembly GCA_036785665.1. Classification (NCBI taxonomy): domain Eukaryota; kingdom Metazoa; phylum Arthropoda; class Thecostraca; order Balanomorpha; family Balanidae; genus Chirona; species Chirona hameri. The sequence continues at coordinate 26,800 of JAXIVJ010016796.1, read as the reverse complement.
GCGACGCCCATCATCGAAAACCTGGGGCCCATCCCGGAGGAGCTCAACATCTCGTGGAAGTCAGATGTGACGTCGCGTCAGGACCACTAGGCCGTAATTTACACCGGCAACGATACCGAGGTGGATAAAACTGTGGAGAAAAACGAAAGAAAAAAAACGAATATGATATTTGTTTGAACGATAGATGGATATCCGTTGAGAAATGGAATGTTTCTCTTTTCTCTTTCATGGCCTTAAAAAACTTGATGACAATGTATGACGTCATGCATGGATATGGATATGGACAGTGGCGGATCTAGGTTTTGAGTTTGGGGGGTGGGGAAAAAAATCACTCCGTTTCGTCAGCGGAAAGTTGTTGATCGGGGGGGGGGGGTTGGCGGGGTGGCGTCGGGTCGTCAGTGCAGAGTCGTTGAGCGAGGGGAGGGGGTGGCGTCGGATCGTCAGCGGGGAAGGTCTTCTTGCGGGGGGGGGGGGGGGCGTCGGGTCGTGAGCACGAAACTTTCGTTGAGCGGAGGGGGGAAAATATCGCCTTCCCGGAACAAATATCACAACCCCCGGAACGGTTTGGGGATATGCATTTGACTACCGATTTTTCGTGTTTTTTTTTGGGGGGGGGGGGCAATTGGGGTATTCCAAAACAGATCGACCAAAACCATCTCTAAATAACACACTACATCTCATATTTCGATGAGAAACTACGTGTCTGGGATTATCTGGGCTGTTGATTCACGCTGTGAACTTTGCAGCCTCGTCCGTCAAATGGTTTTCGAGTTACAGGACTCCGGCAACTTTGTAATGTCAAGCAAAACTCAAATTTTCAGCGGACAATATCTCCAATCTAAACCAGTAAAACGCCTTAATCGGCAGAAACCGAGCGGTATCTGTTGCTTCCCTGGGACAAATTACATACACAATAAGTTGTATTACATTTGTCATGATCTCCTTTCTCGAATCCGCCAAAAGCGAGTACGTCCTGAGCGCTGCAATGTTTCATCGTATAAATTATTACTTAGATAAATCAAGCCATTTTTGATCAAGAATGATTTTTGTTCATTTCGACGTTTCCATGTGCCACGCGCTGTGTCACCACCCCTATCAGAACGCACCATACAAAAATCAAAATTGATTGATGGTCCTATCCAATGGTGAAAAGCCAATCTCAATATGAGCAGTGGTTACAAAGTTATTAGCTTCCGACAAGCGTCTGTACGGCCCGTTCGGGCCGGTTCGGGCGGGGTCAAATGTAAATTTGTCTAGTAAGTTGACGAGAAACCTCACGGGCGCTTCGCGCCCGCTCGGTAATCACCAGAATGATCAGGAAAAAATATTATTATGATGTAATCATTTTTGGAAATGCGGAAATTTGGCTATTTCAACACGTGATTGCTATTTCCGCACAACTCTTAAGCGTGAGCTACTGTCGCGGGAACTCAGCTGGCGAATGATTGTGTATGAACGAATGGGTGTTTGAATCTATTGCCTTGGCTACAATAAAGAAAACAGAAAACAGAAACTTATAGAAAGGCTGCTGCAATTTTTTTATAAGCCACTTCTTCATTGCAAATGCAATTGTCCAAGAATATTTGGCCTATCTATGACGTCTTCAAAAGTGTCATGACATCACCTAAGGTGTGACGTCACTTAAGCCAATAATATTATTAGGTGCTGAACTGGCCTCAGATCCCAAGCAAAAAATAAAGTGTATAAAAATCGTTTGTTTGGTCTTGGAGTCGTCAAAATTAGGCCTGCATAGTGAACTTGGGAAAATATGGAAGGGCCTTATCTTAGAAATTGTATTTTGGGGATTTTATTGGTCACCACCAATGAATTCCCCGCCCTTGAAACCTCCAGTGCACAACTTTTCAAGAAAATTAAAAATGGTCGGACGGCATTTTTGTTGTTGTTGTTTTTACTGCGTTTTTTTTTTTTGGTTGTCTCCACAAGTAAAAATTACAAAAATCGTATTTTCGAAGAAAGATTTATCTGCCACTGTACCAGGACAAAAATCACAACCTGCCGGATCAGTTGGGGGGGGGGGGGCAAATGCATACGTTTGCCTACTGATATTTCATTGGGGGGGGGGGGCAATTGCCCATTTTTCCCAACCGTAGATCCGCCACTGCATATGGAAGCTATTGCACACTTGCTATTGTTGAGACACAGTATATGAGTTGGAAGGCGCAATCCACTAAGTGCGTGCTCTTACCCGACTTTGCCCTACGTGTCCGAAGTCATGGCATCTTTTTTCACGAGCAAACGTGTATTTTTACAGCAGAAATACATACATTACACGTGAAGGGACGCCCGGATAACCACATGACTGGCCCAGACTGGCCCAGTTGTTTGTATTCAATCATAAAGCCCGCTTGGCACGCCGCAATCGCCGCAACGACGCGCTTGGTATGTCAGATATACAAGTATTGTAGACTAAATTATAGAAGAACATACTTTGCGGTACGATTCAGTGAAAGAAGAAGTCGAAACAGTGAGGAACGGCAAAGAAAAGTTACGATGATGAGTAAATAAGTGAGCGAGCTTTGAGTAATTTCAAGTGAGAAATGTGAAACAGTTAGAAATTCAGTATTTTACGTTACGAACAGTAAAACAGTGAGCTAACGAGTAAAATAGTGAGACTTCAGTAAAATTTCGTGAACTGATAAATAGCATTCGAGTAAAATTGTGCCTGGGTCATCAAGAATGAGCTAAAATAACATGTTAATGAAGCAATTGGTCTGATCTAATGTGTGTTCTCCTGATAGCGAAAGCATTTGTAAATTTTCCCGTTAACTTATATTGGGAAGTCACGAGATCGAACTAACCTAAATTCTCCGATATACAAAATCCGAGATAGCAGAATTGTGGGTAATTATGGCCTGATTAAATCCTGTGTCACATCTCTCAGTCAAACACTGTGGCTGTGGCTCGACCACATCCTTCTTTGGAGGTGGGACCACTTGATGTGACCTGGTGACCTCACCTGAGATGACCCGAGGTCAAATAATTTACTAAAGGTGCGCAATTCATGCCGAAACAGATGTGCCAAAACGGTGGTGCTGCACGCAGCCATTGTCGTGATATTCCCGAAAACAAAATCGGGGGCGTCCCAACCCAACCCCTAAAACGCCTCACCCCCGGCACGACGTGGGTTAAAGAGATATTGCCACCTCGCGGACCAATATGGAGTTCTTGTTGTGTATCGGTCGATTAAGCGTGTCCGATTTCACCTGAAAAATTTGGGTCCCGAAGCTCCCCCCATTAGATTAAAAAATACATTTGCACCACTCATGCTTGGCACACATTCCTAAAATTGGAGTCGCCTCATCACTATTTAGAATCACTTCTTTGCGGACTATTATTTTCTTTTGAATGGTGCAAACTTAACATCACCATTCCGTCAGTGAACTTTAAAATTAAAAAGCGTATGCAGTTAATTATATTTTCAACAGCCTTAGCCTCTTTCATAATAAAACAGCAAGAATTGCTATGGCTTGACTTTGGGACCGTAGGAGATTTGTAACCTATACCTTATAACACAGACAGGATTTTCAAGGTCAAGTCTCGGCGAATTCATACGCTTCGGCTTTGGGCGGGCTCCAATTCCACAGCCAAACTGGATGAGAGCAGACATCATAAATATAGTACTGAGCACAGCTGGGACCAACGTTTTGGAGTCAGAAATAAATGGAAAATGCTTTGCCGACACACTGCTTTAGGTGCTGCAGGAGCAAGTTTGAGCTTGAGCATACATGATTGTTGATCCCCACCATTCATTTAAGTTGCATTTTTAGAAATCCTCCGGAGGTGGCAATATCCCTTTAACCCTATTTGTAACAGGGGGGGGGCGGATTCCGCCCCCCCCCCCCCCTCATGTTTTTTCGCAGATATCTCCAGAACGGCTGGGAGCAGGCCCATGATTTTTTTAGATTTTTCATAGAATTGAATACCGCATTTGGAGTTAAAATTGTGAGTTCTTAACCTGAACAAAGGCAGTTCCAGGGCACAGTTTTGGGTGGGTTCGGAGGCGACATTTGGCGATAATACGGAATTGCGATCTTCACGGTTTCTTCTTAACTTACTCAAGTATGAAGGAGTTACATCGATTCACGGTGATTGCAACAAGTGCAAATTAGTTGATGTTATTGAAATATTATAAAAATTGCATGGCAGAGGCGGTTTCAGGGGCTTGAAAGGGGGGGGGGTTCCAGGAAGTATTCAATGCTTGGCGGGAAGCCAATAGAGTGATGTAAGGGACATTTATAGCTATCAAGATGTAAAAGATAGCTTCTGCTTCCATTATTTGCATAATTTATTACATATAGAATTTCAGGGGCGTGTTCAGGCACATGAAAAGGGGGGTTACTGACATGGTGATGACGATATGCCAGCGATAACGGCGCAATAGACGTTTAGCTTATAATGATATATGCACATATGAAGCCAGAAAAGGAAATAAAGTCATTTTTTGCAGAGGCGCGCTCAGGAATGGAAAAAAGGGGGTCATATTATTGCAAGGAAACTAAGAGGCATGGGCGTACAATGACATAACATACTGCAGTTTTCGGATGAAACACGCACCACAGGCTACTCTACGAACGATTATAAGATAATAGGCGAGTCCAGGTAGGGTAAAAAGGGGGGTAAGCAATGTGAATTGAAGTTGTAAGTGAAATAGTCACTGTTGACTAGTTAGTATCATAATAGCGGATAATATACTTATAAAAAGGTCTTGCGCCGCCCCAGTTTGGATCCTGGATACGCCTATGATGAAGTACAACATGCAAACAGGAACTATCTACGATCAGTAACATATTTATAGTGCTGGGTAGCAACTTGTCTGCGGTTAATATTTTTTCCCAATTTGACCTCCCTTTTTCACTAACCTGGTACTGCCTATGGCAAACAATATGTTTTATAACTATTTTGTCTAATGTCACACTCACATACCATTTCATTTATATAAAAAAACATAAAAAAATGGTTTTATTACGCATTTACTTCACCCCCATATTGAGTGACCTGCACACGCCTATGAGTTTTGAATTTTCAAAGGTCACCGTTATATATCAATGTTCAATTCAATCTCTATCGATTCCTTTTGGTTATGTTAAAATCGGTCGATAAACATGAAAGCTATGTTGGATCAAAAATACCACTATTTTTTTCGTTTTTGCCCCCTGTTGCCCCTCTATCCAAAATTTAGATTTTATTATTATTTAGGAATGTAGATCGTGTTGAGGGGAACCAAACACCGTTTATTTATTTTTAATCGGACGGGTAGATCTCGAGATCTCCGGGGGGGGGGCGGAATCCGCCCCCCCCCCCCCCCCTGTTACAAATAGGGGTAGCCAGGAACCTGTTACAAATAGGGTTAATGCAAAAACAAACAAAGTCAGACGAGTTTTGAGACAGTCTTTCAAACCCACGTTTTCGGACGTTCTGGATGCGCCAGTGGGGCCAAGTGCTCAATTTGAGACATCATATCCCTTACACCGTAGAGCAAAAACATTAGCAATTCATTTTGTGAGGCGTTTCATTTACGACTCAAACTATTTCGTTAGGCGAATATAAAATAGTCGGTGCAATTCAAAACTCCTCATCAAATTTTTAGTTTAATCAGTGTAGATCCAATCCAAGCAATTTCCCCTGCAAAGAAAAAACGGCATCTCTTGGAATAAAAACGAGGCATCGAAACTAAGAGTAGTTGTTACCTGGTTGTTACAGGGCCTATTTTAGCATGTTAACTGGGGGGATTTGTCCCCCACATTTCCTTGAAATCCCGCCAGTGGACGCAAAAATCCCCCGTAGTTGACGGTAAGAATAACGCGATGAGGACCCAGGCACTAATGACCCGACACCCCCCCCCCCCCCCCCCTCCCCGGTCAACAAGTTTTCGCTGACGAAACGGAGCGAAATCTCCCCCCAAACTCGAAGCGAAATTTCCCCCCAAACTGAGATCCGCCAGTGGAAATCCCCCAGTGAAAATGTATTAGAGGAGGCCTTGGGTTGTTACCGTCTATTGCCGCTTACTCATCTCACATATTACGGTTAGACGTGAATAAATTAAATAATTAGTATGCGTTTTTAACGTTTTTAAAGCGTTTTTGTTGCGGGCCCACGTCCTACTAAGCATCGGGCTGATATCGGTTCCATGTTGGCATGTTTTCGAGTGACCCATTCATGATCGGTCGTGTCTGTCAAATGCTGGCATACAAACTGCCATCCAGTCTCCAATATTGGATCTCCGCTAGCTCAGGATAGCTGACCCCCCCCCCCCCCCCCCGACCCTCGAGACAAACACCCCTGACCACCACCCGGGTCGCGGTGCATTCCCTTCCAACACCATCCCGCCATTCCCTTCTCACACCATCCCGCCATTCCCTTCCAACACCATCCCGCCATTCCCTTCCCACACCATTCCGCCATTCCCTTCCAACACCATCCCGCCATTCCCTTCTCACACCATCCCGCCATTCCCTTCCAACACCATCCCGCCATTCCCTTCCCACACCATTCCGCCATTCCCTTCCAACACCATACCGCACTCCCTCCTTCTCCTCACAGGTCAAGCAGCCTAATTACCTAACTGACTCAGGAAAGACAACCATCATTTCATAACATTGAAACTACGGGATGATCCCGGCCTCTAGCAGACGCTGAAAGCTGACGAAACGTTTCAGCCATAACCGCTCTTACTACCACGTGACGCTGTATTTAACATACCTCCTAGCGTCACGGTGCCAATACCCCAGCTGATGCAATGCGACCCAATGCAGACGCGGAAAACCGCCTGACCACCAGCAATCATAGGGTGGATTTTCCTCAACTCAGCTCAGCTGGAGGCAGATAATCTTCTCGGGCCTCTGGTCGTTTCCGACCAATGCCGCTCAAAAGGCACCACGTGCTGGGCTAACCGGATGAAGGGGTGACGTGTGGAACGGCAGCAGGACACGCGCCCTCCACGGAGAGATGCACGAGTATAACGAGCAGCGGTACCTAGTACGTTGCCCTCCCCAGTAGGACACTAGGATTGCACAGTTCCGACAGGTTGACCGGAGACAAAGGGAGCTCCTGTGTCGCATGTCGTCTACTTCAATGACGTCAACGGTACCAAGCCGCTGCATATCGCATTGCCAGCTGTCTATATCAGGCTTTCCGAAGTGATCGTTCAACCGCAGTGCCCGATGTTCAAATCAGCATTCTCCCCACTTCTGGGTTGCCGCTCCACGTTTGCCAAATCGGCATCTGCTGACTGACAGTGTGATTCAGAGTATCTGATCTGGAGAGTACGTGTTGATCATCGTGTCACCACGTGTCGTAGTGTCGCAATGTGTGGCGTTGACCCTGATCGCAGTCCCCTGTTCCGGGAAGCCACTGGAGATGCATGGCAATGCAATGCCGTAACGTATGGCGCCGACGGACGGTGCGCACCACGGTCAAGTCCCCTGTTCCGGGAAGCCACTGGAGATGCATGACAATGCAATGCCGTAACGTATGGCGCCGACGGACGGTGCGCACCACGGTCAAGTCCCCTGTTCCGGGAAGCCACTGGAGATGCATGACAATGCAATGCCGTAACGTATGGCGCCGACGGACGGTGCGCACCACCTACTGCCTGATCTGAATAATGTCGTATGTATACGACGGGCGAATACGGACTGGTCTGAACCGCTGGGGAAAAACAAAACAGAAGCCGACAGGATTCGGTGTTACATGTTGTGTTGTGTCCGAAACTAAGTCAATACCGTACATGTTGGAGCTCATTGCTGAGCTTCGAAATAAATGTATGACATATGTAAATGTATGTCTGGTGAATCATGACATAATTATGCATGCTGCTGAGTCGAGACAGGTCATCTCAACATAAACTGACTTGTGTATCTTTTTAGAGTTGTAATATATCGAGGCTTCGAAACATGAATGCTTCATAATCCTGCGTTGCTAGCTATCGCCTCACCAACACTTCTAATTAAACACCGCATCCATCAGCCTGCAGCTGGTTAGGTTTAGTGTCGGTATCCGTAGGAGGCAGCTGCGCGGCAGTCGTCTGATCTCGGGCGGAGGGGCACCCGGCCGGCGGGCAGGCGGCGGCACTACGGACACGGGGTGGACGGCCGCGGCTTGTCGCACGGGTCCGGCGGCGGGCACGGCGGCTGCAGTGAAGAGTTGCTGCTCCAGCTGCTGCTGCGGTACACGTAGGTGTTCTTCGGCCCGTCCAGGCCCCTCGGAGATCCATCTGAAATAAAGTAATTACATTGACCGTTTGTTGGAATAGATACATTCCGTGTCTGCACTCTTGTAAAATGAAACATAATATTGGCTTCCACGCTTAGATCAAAATATGATTATCGATGTGTGGTTTGATACCCGCATGCTTTATTTCATCCATAAACTTTAAAGTTGCATCATGTAACCACGACCAATAAATGAAATAGTTTTTGGACGTCGGTATACATTTAAACGATGAATATTTCACAGTTCACCTGATAACATGTTGCTAAGATAATATCATACTGGCCAGCACGCAGGCTTTCGTTGCGTGTGTGGTTTTACCCATCATTCCTGATAAAAAGATCACAAGTTTGTCAAATTCGATCACATTTATTGCAATGCGTTGCTGTCGGAATATGTTAAATATATTGCTGAGTTACAACGAACGTTGCACTGAGCATACTACAATGCACATTGCACACACCGAAAGACAGATCGTTACAAATCACAGTGAGGGCTGAAACAACTGCACACAAAAAAACTCTTAAACATGATGTACAATCAATGTCAAGGTCTGGGGATTTTATGAGCGTCTCTCGACTACTGCTAACTCCACCCATTTTTCATAATCTTGGAAACATTGCCTGTATTTACATAAATACGAATTCACAATTTCCAATGAGCATCCTAAAATGCACTGTGGACGGTCGCATCAGAATGGTAGTCAAGGCCAGCTCACAGTGAATCATGCCTTTGCAGCCTTGATTCTATCGCTTGATGACTCACTCAAGGGTTGTTATCGTGACGAGTCAGCAGTGCAGGAATGATCTCTCGATCTCTCGATCTCTCGATCCAGACAACACTGCTTTAGACTGACTGAGTGGTGCTTGATTAAACAACAGCTCCGACAAATATGACAATGGACTAAGCTTATTTTCCGGCCGGATGCCATACCCCCATTGTCAGCTGAGCGGTCACGACGTGGAGATGAAAAAGCTCTCTGCTTTTTGCCAATAGTTGCAGATAAAGGTAGCATATAATTATTTAGGCGACGAAGAGACTCGTCATTTCTGAGGGAGGAGGCAGCTGGGAAGCGGCTACATGCAGTGTTCTACCCGATGCAATGTCCAACAGAGGCACCGATGATAAAACTCTGCATCACCGGAGTTCTGGCGCTGAGGATAAAAGGATTCTGAAAATCAATCTCTGGTGGCCTTAGGTTACATTTTTACCATGATTATCAATGAAAACTATGCTCACATCTCTTGCATTCGATTTAGTTTATGTTTAGTTGCACCTCTTCAATAGGTCAACGAGTTAATGAAGTTTTTTCTAACAGCACAATGAGCAATCTCATAAATGAGTAAACCAGTAAGACGCCTTAATCGGCGAAAGACGAGCGAGCCCGTAGAAACCCGATAGTTTCTGAGTTACGGAACAGGGGTATGCACGTGCGCACGTGTGCAGTGTGACCCAGAGTTTGACTTGCGCGACATTGCCAGTAAGTAGTGTGGTTTCAAAGTAGTGTGGTCTGAAACCACACACCAAATTTCAGCTTAATCGGTCCAGCCGTTTCTCAGCTATAGCAGGATAACGTTTTCTGACATCCCTGACGCGGCACGTGTCACGCGCCATGCTGATCCATCGCGTGAGACGAAACATATCAATGACATAACTGATTGAATGGGGCTATCAGATGGCGAAGACCGATTGTCAATCGGATGTGGGATTCCAAAGATATAAGCTCCTCAAAAGCGACACCCAGCTCCTCGACTCTGCCCTCCCAGCACACCTATCCCTACTAAAATCCCGCCAGGAGGATACCATCATTGCGGTCCAATCCTACTTCACTGCCAACTCCTTAAAGATGAACCCCACCAAGACCACGCTCCTCCTTGTCGGTACTCCTCAAGCCCTTAAAAAGACTCCATCCTTTCAGCTCAACATCTCAAACCACACACTCAATCCCTTGCCGTCCGTGAAGATGCTGGGGGTCACCATGGACCGTAACTTGTCCTGGGAGGAGCACATTTCCAATTTAGTCAAAAAGTGCAACTCCATCCTGTTCTGTCTGTATAAAATTCGTCACCACCTCACACCCGAGACCCGCCAACTCCTAATCCAGACACACGTGTTCCCCCACATACTGTACTGCCTCTCCGTCTGGGGCGGGGCCGCTGACTGCCACCTCAGCCGGGTACAAAAGGTGATAAATTTCGCGGCAAGGATCGTCTCGGGTTCGCGGGGTCGTGATCATATCTCACCGATCGTGGAGTCGCTAGGCTGGCGTGGTATACGCGACTTCGTTGCGCGCCGCGACTGTATCGGCGTCTACAGAGCCTTAAACGATCCCCGCGCCCCGGCAGCGGTCCGATCGCTATTCATCCCTCGCACCGCTGTGAGTGAGCGCCTCACGCGGGCCGCGGTGGCTGGTGCTCTAGAACTGCCCGCTTTCCGGCTATCCATGTCGCGCAGGGCTTTTTCCTATAGGGCGGCCTCGTCTTGGAACCACCTGACGCCGGCCGTTATGGCCTCCCGGAGCCTCGCCGTGCTAAAATCCCAACTCGAATATTGTGACGACGGTGTGTGAAAGCTTGAATTCGTTCGTTTTATTAACATAGTTACCACGATTTCTTGTGTGTGTGCGATGCGTGTTTTAAATTGTCTGTCGTGTTTTTCGTTTGTATCGCCCAACTTGTATCCTTTTCACTCGAATCGAACATTAAGCCATTTATATGGAATGATTCGCAAATACATGAACAGTTACGGTCGGGCCGGGTCGGGCCGGGTCGGGCCGGGTCGGGCCGGGTCGGGCCGGGTCGGGCCGGGTCGGGTCGGGTCAGGTCGGGCCGGGCCGGGTCGGGTCGGGTCGGGTCGGGTCGGGTCGGGTCGGGTCGGGCCGGGCCGGGCCGGGCCGGGTCGGGTCGGGTCGGGTTGGGCCGGGCCGGGCCGGGCCGGGCCGGGCCGGGCCGGGTCGGGTCGGGTCGGGCCGGGCCGGGCCGGGTCGGGTCGGGCCGGGCCGGGTCGGGTCGGTCGCTTATGGGATACAAAATCTCGTATTCAGTGAGGACTCGCGAGCGCTTCGCGCTCGCTCGTAATCAGAAAATAAGTATCGTGCATGCAAGGCCGGCACAACTTTTACGGTGGTATTTTCAGCCAGTCATGGATAAGCCCCCTATTTAACTGGAAAATGTTGCAGCAACCTTACAATCAACCCACAACAGAGCAAAAACTGCGTATCATGATCATTGTCTAGTGGCTAGCTCCAGGACACGGAAAAACCGCAGGTATGTCCAGCCTTCCCGGCCATCTACTTGCTGACAATGCCACCCAAGGCTTTCGGCCGCTCCGCAGCTGCAGGGGTCAACCACAAGTGTGTTGAGAAGGTTAAATATACAATTTGGCGCTGACAAATCGTGTGGGTGACGGCACACAGGGGGTTCCCCTGCAGTTCCCCCGCAAAGGCCCGACATTACTGCGCCACAGCAGCAAACTTCCGGAAATATCCAGTCTAAGCAGGTCTGCAAAATGTAATATGCACTATGAGTGTCCGCACTTGCGAACTGTGGACGACTGGTTGCATCACCTCCAGCTGCGGTCTGGCGGTCAAATGTTTACATTCGATTCCAGCCATTGTGATCGGATCTTCCATGATTTTCCGGCGACACCAGAACTTGCATTTAAGTGACACCTAAAAGTCAGCGAGTAGACTGTAGTGATGTAAAAGCCAGCGGGTAGCGTGTATTAACTTTCCATTTACGGGGAAAACAAAACAGGACATATGTTCAACTGTGCAAGCACAAATCATCTGCTTGGCCGTCATTTGTAAGCTGCAATGTGATACAAAACTTCCTTTCACTAAAAATTGTAATATTTTGTAAGTGATTTAGTACCGTTCCAGCGCCTCAACCGATGCTTACCATTCAGTTAGAATAAAACATGCTGGAAGCTTAATACCAATAACATTTCCTGTACACCTGCCAGTTTCCTCTTCGAAATTGTATAGCAAAGTTGGCTGCAAAAATCCTTCGGCAAGATTTTTGTAGCAAACTATGCTTTTAAACATCATTTCAATTACTAAAATGTTGTTTTTAAACACGCAAGTGCCGTCTACCTTTCCAGGCATTGTAATGCAATGAAACACAATCATCTGCACTTTCGCGACTTGTTTAGCCAGTCATTGATAGGGCTTCTCTTTAACTGGAAGCCTGTAGCAGCAACCTTCCAATCAACCCACGCCCCGCTAAGCCTCTGAGGTTTCCATGCCCTGCTGGGGATGTTTGAACACGCCCCCCCCCCCCCCCTCTTATAACTCTACTCATCTGAAAAGCAGGTGAAATCCGAGAATACCGTTCGATAGCTTGTCAAAAAATCATTTCGAAACTATTTCAGTCAATTTTCGGTTCAGGTCAATATTCAGGTCACCAGACGTCATCAAGGGTCAAAGCTTCCAATTCCAAAAATGTAACGTCCCCTTACGACTGAGGACGATCCGCCCGGATCGCTATCTTCATCTGACCTTGAACGCTGTCGCTGCCACCGGCTGCAGGTCATCCCCGACAGGAGTAAATAGCGGGCATCGAAGCGTCTCGAACTCACTTTTCCGGGACTCACCTCTGTAGTCCAGCCCCTCCCGACTGAGCTACACGGGCTGCGATATTGTCCTGACATTTTCGCTAAGGCTAATAGTTTAGGCTCCAGAGGTCATCAAAGGTCACGCTGACTGTTTTTAGTCAAACAGTGATTCACCAATAACTTTTTACCTAATAAAGACCAGGCAATACATTTAACGTCATCGTGTTTGTCCCGTCAAGGCACTTTTAACTATTTTCATGATGACCGGGTTAGGTCAACTTCAAAATTTGACCTCGGGGCAAGGTTAATTAAGTGATGACCCTAGTATGTCATGTTGCACATTGGGAAACGCGTATCGATGAGACAAGCACAATAGTGGCAGTTGTACGTGTTCGTAGCATCGTGTACGAAGACGTACAACATGTCGTAGCATCGTGTACGAAGACGTACAACATGTCGTAGCATCGTGTACGAAGACGTACAACATGTCGTAGCATCGTGTACGAAGACGTACAACATGTCGTAGCATCGTGTACGAAGACGTACAACATGTCGTAGCATCGTGTACGAAGACGTACAACATGTCGTAGCATCGTGTACGAAGACGTACAACATGTCGTAGCATCGTGTACGAAGACGTACAACATGTCGTAGCATCGTGTACGAGGACGTACAACATGTCGTAGCATCGTGTACGAAGACGTACAACATGTCGTAGCATCGTGTACGAAGACGTACAACATGTCGTAGCATCGTGTACGAAGACGTGCAACATGTCGTAGCATCGTGGAGAGAGAGAGTTATAACGAGTGTTACCAGCATTAGCGGAGACGATGAAGCTCCGCGTTTTGCTCCCTATTATTTCTCCCTATTATTAAAATATATTATATATATTTTGGTAGCATTCATCAGTCTTCAACACAGATCCAGCAAATATTATGCGCTGCAAACGTGAAGCTATTTCAAACATAATCTATCAGTTTCAAGATCACTATTTTTGATGGCACCACCAAAATAAAGTTTCTCTAACTAAAAATAGTATTACGAGCGAGTGCGAAGCGCTCGCTCGTCTTTCCGTGGTATATGGGCAAAATATGAATATGAGCGGCCCGGCCCGGCCCGGCCCGACCCGTGGCGACGCTTTTGAGAAGCTCATATCTCTGCAACCACACGTCCGATTGACAAGCTGACTTCTTTGCTGAGCAGCCCCATCCAACCTATCCTGTTTGAGATCGATGCCGACTCATGTGGGTGACTACCACTGCGCGTGGTGCGTGCCGCGTGAGGGGTGTTGAAAAGTGATTTCTCGCAAAAACTCTGCAACGGCTGAGCCGATTGTGTGCAAATTTGGTGTGTGGTTAGGGGCCCCTCAGCCACCAATTTTCCACAAGTCAGGGGTGGGGTGCCTCTGCACGTGCGCACGTGCACACCCCTATTTTATATCTCATGAACGGCTGAACCGATTGCGTTCTAATTTGATGTGTGGCTAGGGACCTCTCAGCCGTTGCCTTTCCACAAGTCAGGGGTAGAGTGCCTCTGCACGTGCGCACGTACGCACCTTTTTTGTATCTCAGGAACTACTTGCCTGATCGGGTTGAAATTCACCATACATTTATTTCGTGCTCGCTCGTTCATCGCCAACTACGGCGCCTTACTGATATATTATATCGTTAAACCTGTCACGTCTATTTGAACGATATTTCCTTCACACTTTCTTTCTCTAACGTACGCTTCTTTATTCTTATATGGCTTAACATCCAAAACTTCGGCGTGCACAGAACTTATTAGCCAGAAATGGCAGTATGAACAAACATGGCCTCACTGGAAACGATAAGTGGATCACTGCAGGCAAAACAAAAAAGAAGATGAAGAAAAGCAACGCAAAAGAAAACGCAGACAGCGATTCAGACTGTTCAGTCCTTGGATATGACCACTCAAACAAGGAGTGGGTTGTCAAGAAAGGCACAAAAACAAATGCAAACAAAGGGAGCCATTATCAAGAGTCACTATGCCAAAAGACACAGTCGCCACTTCCCTGGCTCTGGCTAATGTTAATACACAGAGAGACGTAGACACACTGGCATACATCGCAGGAAAGGACACTAACGGCGTAGAAGGAGCAGAAGAAGTAACACGCCTAATCGTTCCACATCAGACAGGGACAACAGTATCATGCGAGTGTACAAACGAAGAACTGGTCGCACAAGCAGTGCAAGAAGATAACCTAACAATCAAAGGATGGATACATACACATCCGATCTACGACACTTCCATGAGTTCCATAGACGTCCATACCCAATATTATATCCAAAGGGAGCAACCGGATGCTGTTGCTATTGTATGTGCACCGAAGCTAGAGAAAATGGAACAATACCGTCTAACGAAGAAAGGCATGCAAGACGTGTACAAATGCAAGTTAGATGGTTTTCATGAAACCTGTCGATCCACAGAGTACTATGAGAAGGTTATCGTGGAAACAGATGAAAGGAAGATACAAGTTAGTGATGTACGCATCGGTAACGAGCTGACACCAAATGAAAGGAAGAACAATGCCAAGCAGGCGCAGATGAGGGATGGCAGTAATGAAGGGCAGGAACCGCAAAACAGCCAAGGAGCAAAGCAGGATGACAGGACGTCAGAAAAGAGCAGCACACCAAGCCGGACCACACGCAGCACCACAAGCAGCACCACACGCACAGTGTCATGCAAAACTGTGAAACGAAAGGTAGGACTTGCAACACAAGTTAGCCAACTTAAAGCTGAGAACCAAAAGCCCGAGCGGAACTGGCTCGGAACTGGAAGGAGAAGGAAGACAATAACGGACCAGGGACAAACGGTCAGGATAGCCCAGTCACTCGGCAACCGGCCGGTCACATGCTCTGTCAGCCCTGCGCTGCCTATTTACTGTGGCTAAGCGGCCAACAGCCAGCAGAAGGCCGTGTGATCACAGAAGTAGTGCAACTGATGACAGAAGGGCAAAAAAATGAAAACCTAAGCGAGGTAGATGAAGAGAAAAATCATGAAAAAGACGAAGAAGACAAGCAGAAAGGGAAAGGTGGGGTGGGAAGACAACCGACCCACAAGAGAACCCAAGGACTTCAAGCGGCGAGTTTGACCATCGCACACTAGAACAACATTTGACGGAGAGGAATCCAGTAGCACCCGAGAGGAGTCTGGAAGAGAATATAGTACATGGTAGCAGAGAGCCGCACAGAGGATCACTGAAGCCATTAAATGACATTGGAGCTCACATAACCAGACAGTAACACCAACAACTTTATCACGATCAAATATCCACAGACACAACAGATGGACTACAGACACGCTCTCAAATACGGGCGGAATAACCAACAGCAGCACACTGACTGGCAACACCGTACCGAGGGGAATAATACCCAACTGCAGGTGAAGCAAACGAGCAACTGGTATCCAACAAGACGCCCAGACAACCATCCTCAAAGACCTAACCTCTCGCACCATAGCAACAGAAACATCCAGAGAACATGGCACGATAAACCATGGAACTCGCAGAGATACGACACCCGAGGGCTGTGGAAACAGGATGTCAGATATTTTTTATTTATTTTTAATGTAGTCCGAATGTTTTTTGAATGGATGGATTTCCGAGATCAGGTCCCGCGCTAAGCATAGCTTGTTGCGCAGGCCCTGACTCCACCACCCGATCGAGCAATTCCTGGCGTCCGGCAGAATTTAGAAGCGAAAGTTTTACGTGCCCGACATAACTGGACACGGTCCGCCCCGACCTCTGACGTCACCTGACCTTGAGTGTGACCGCTGCCACCGGCCACAGGCCATCCCAGTCAGGGGCAAATAGCGAGCGCCGAAGCGACTCGAACCCGGGCTGCCACTACCGGGTGAGGTCAGAAGCCCGGCGCTCTTCCAACTGAGCTACAGGGGCGGACATAGCAACATACCCCCAAGCACACGCAAAGAAGAAAAACAGCCTAACCAAGACAACCATGGGACCCGTGGTATAGCAAAAACGAAAAGGAGGAAATGAATCACATCCAGGGGATGACAGCACACGAAGGAGTACGAGCAATCAGCTATAGGAAAGCAAACAGCAAAGCAAACCTACTTCAACAGAAACACCAAATGAGGAAAATCCGAAGAGACCAAACTAATATCATCTGGAACTCAAAATTTGGCATGAAGGGGAAATCGGTGGTCAGACAAAAAACTTCATCTCGTCCAATACAACTGTCGGGGCTATAAGGCTGACGACGAGTTCACAAACTCACTATTAGCAAATGCCGACATTATTCTTCTGAATGAGACATGGACGTTAAAAGCAAGCCAGGAAAGTAACCTAAGAAGTAAGAAGGAAGTAACAAATAAGGAACACGTGGTCATGGTGGTGTTGCCATACTAGCAAAAGAAGAGCTGAAATTGATACAATTGGGCGATACGGGCAGCCCAAGAGTAGTAGTAGTAATTGTACAGGGATACCTCATTGAAATGTTATTGATAGCTGCCTACATGCCAACTGGAACGACTGCAGATAAGATAATAGAGTATCAGGAGACGATAGACAGAATTAGCGCCATCGTAGAGCAACATGGAATGGGGAGAATGCTTATTATTGAAGCTAACCTGAATGCTGATCTGAGAAGAGACACTCACTACAACAAGAAGTACATTGCAGGACTCATGTATGAGTATGATCTTGTGATTCCGAAGACATAAATGGATGGATTGTGCTCATTCTACATGCAAGAAACGACGCCTGTATCACTGCTAGACTATTTTCTCGTCGACAAATTTCACGTCGACTTGATTAAGATATATAATATACCAGAACGCAGCGCGTTAAATAAATCAGATCATGAACCAGTATTGATGACAATAACGGCAGCCGGACCTGTGCATGAGCCAAGTCCACCAAGAAGACCACGAATAAACTGGGAAAGAACCAAGAGAAATGGCGCAACGGAAGAATATCATAAGAGGATACATAGTATACTGCAGAACGCTGAGAACATTGCTAAAGTAGCTGAAGGATTTAGAAGAGCAGCATAAGTGCTACCCAGAAGGGGGAAGCAAAACCAAGCGAGTCACTGGTGGAACCCAATGCTAACAGAATACAGGGCAAAATGTTTGGCGGCGAAACAGACCTGGAAATCTGCCGAAGGACAAGATATAAAAAAGGCAGAGGAATTGTTTCGAACAATCAAGAGACAATATTTGAACGAGCAGAGAAGACAACAACTACAGAGAAAACAGAGGGACGATGTAAGAAGAGAGATGGAATTTAGCAATCTATCCAAAAGGTACTTCTCATTCATGCGACAATCCAGAACCAATAGGGTAATACCGAGAATCGTGGTGGACGGCGCGGAAGTATTTAAACCAAATGAGATCGCACAGACGTTTTTAACTCATTTCGTTCGCACAGGTAAACCAATTGAGAGTAACAGCTTTGCTAAGAACTGGAAAAAGGCAATGAATGGAGTAGTGGAAGACGTATGCAATAAATACGAAACAAACTATAATGATCTGGACCAAGTAGATCCTATCAATGTAAGTGAAGTGGAAGTAGCCATACAATCCATGAAGAATAATAAGGCCCCGGGCTTCAATGAAATCACTACAGAGCACCTGAAGGAAGCGTAGGGGTTGGCGAATTCGGCAATAGCTAAAGCTACGCAGCAGATTCTAGATACTGGTAAAATACCAGAAAACTTTACATTTAGATTAGTCACTCCAGTGTTCAAAGGGCATGGCAGCGATCCATCTCAAACGGATAACTATAGGGATATATCTGTCCTCACTATGCTCTGTAAGGCGTTTGAGATGATGGTGGTGCAGCTATTGTACCCGAAGATGGCTGAAGCTAACAGAGGCACACTACAAGCTAACTTCGTCTTACAAGAAGTAATATCCGCTAACAGAGACATTGGGAAAACAACACATGTCGCGTTTCTTGACGTGCGAAAATGCTTCAACTCTATCTGGCACAACGGACTAATATACAAACTCACATGTGCAAACATACCGCCAAGACTCGTCGTCATACTTCGTAACCTGTACCGATAATTTTATGTGAAGGTCAAGGTGGGAGAAGCGGTCTCTACTGACGGCCGCATAGAACTGGGACTAAAGCAGAGTGGCGTGTTGTCCTCCAGCATACAATGAAGACAAAATACGCATGTTACTAGAAGCTGGCAAAGGGGCTACCATAGGATGCAAACAAGTTCCAGTCATCGCTTACGCTGATGATGAAGTGCTTATCAGTACTGACCCATACGAACTCCAAGAAATGCTAGACATCGCATACAGGCATAGCTGCATGTGTCGGTATAGGTATAACGCAACAAAGAGTAAAGTAATGATCTTTGGCAAGGCAGAACCTTACAACTGGAGGCTCGGCACCAAAACAATTGAGAAGATAGATGAATACACTCATCTAGTAGGTATTATCATGACAACAAGGAATCCAGC
The DNA here is from genome assembly GCA_036785665.1 of Chirona hameri. Lineage (NCBI taxonomy): Eukaryota > Metazoa > Arthropoda > Thecostraca > Balanomorpha > Balanidae > Chirona > Chirona hameri. Next base: position 7,555 of record JAXIVJ010016796.1, on the reverse strand, counting down.
AAGAAGAAGAATAGAAGAAGGCATGAAGAAAGCAAGAAGGGCGTTCTTTGCCAAATGCAAGAATGGACTTGACCTAAAAAGAGATAGCCCCATAACCCACTACACTACGTGGAAGATATATGCCGAACCAATTCTGATATATAGTTTAGCGGTCACGTCCCTATCAGCAGCTGAAATTGCTTACTTGTAAGGAATGTTGGTGCGTCTTTACCGACTCATCCAAGGATTACCTGCTAAAACACAGAAGATGGTAACTTGTATAATGCTAGGTGCACCAACATGTTCTATTCTCTTGATAAAGATAGCCCTACAGTTTATAGGTTTCCTGCTGAAAGCTGCCAAGGAGCATACGCTAACCAGATACGTAATCATTCATGGAGCCGTCAACACTGACCGGGCCAGTAGTATTGTGTGTCATTGGGAGGAATTGCTCAAAGCACTTGACTTGCCAAGTCTATCTGTTTTAGTTGAACAGGGAACAGGAGAACTACAAAGATCTTGGAACAAGATAGTTCGCATGGCCGTGAATCACTGCATGAACAAGAAACCAAGAGTACTATAGAGCATATGTCAAGCCTAAGATGGCTGGCAATGTTGCCGCAAAATAACAAGTATGAAGCACCAAGTGCATTCTGGCCATCTAGCAAATACAGCACAATTGTCAGACAAGCCACACTAACAAAAATAATTTTACTAACAGGACATGCATGGGTGTCCATAGGAATGGTCAGGAGACACATAAATCAAAATAGCACCTGTCCACTTTGTCTCGATGGTATTGAAACATTAGAGCATATGCTCTTTGAATGTATGAAACTCAAAGATGATAGAGAAGAGGCCCAAAGGAGGTACCACACCAAGTTAAAGAGAAAACTCCCAGCGGTAGAATGCATCATCGCTGCTGATAGGGAGCAGAGCAATATCGTCCATCATATCTACAAGGCCCGCATGCAGAGGGAAATCATCCAGAAAAACAGCATATCTGTCACATAAAATAGGCTTGAAGAGCCTATGCATTCAACTGAAACAAGACGATCATAAATGATCATGCATCTGCAAGATGGAGTCGACCATTCAAGTTCAAGTAGCATCTTTATTCTATCAAGCGTTTTTGGGAAAACAAGTGTTGGTGACCTCAGATGACCCTGGATGACCCTGTAGGGGTCACTGAGAAAAAATCCCCTGCATCATCAGTAATGGCCTACGATATCATGATCATCATGATATCATCAATAATGAATTGGACTGATCTGATGTATATCCTCTGAATAGGAATAATTTGTATAGTTGCCCATTGCCTTACAATTGGGACGTCACGAAATTGGCCGAACCTTAGGTCACCGATATAATAATAAGAAAGATACGAATTGTAGGTGCTTATGACCTAATTTAATATTGCGAGTTTCAAACCGCTCAGTCAAACACTTTGGCTGTGGCACGGCAGCGAACTTTTTTGGAGTTGGAGTCACTTGACCTGACCGGGTGAAATGACCTGAAATGATCTCGAGTCAAACATTTCAGAAAAGTTGTGCCAAGGAGGGTAAGGTGGGAACAAAAACCGTGGCGCACTGTTCTTCGTTATCTCTGAAAAAAATATTAGAGGGGGGGGGGTTCAAACACCTCTCCAGCAGGGCGCGGGTTAAAATACAATCTTCGCTAATACACCTATGCAAAATGTAATTCAAGCTGGTTAGCACCCTTACTTTTATGCATGGCCAGTGGTCTTCGTTCCTCTTCGTGACTTTTTCCTCCCTGGCTGAAAGATGCAGTGGGTAAGCCTGTTTGCAAATAGCAAATCCCTAATCATTTTCACAACATGGCTAATTAGGTACATACCAACAAATCTACGAAAATCCTGTGGAATTATAAGCATATAATTCAGTTTTGGTATGGATAAGCTGCTTAAAATTGAACGAACGGGTAGTACGTTACTGAAGACTGGCACTCTTTAATCACATAGCTAGGTAGTCAGACACATTGCTTTTGGGCAGTGTAGCCAAATTCAGTCAGCAACGTGTCAGGGATCTCAGTTTTCTTGTAAACCAGATATAACTATTGGTTCATTTGATCGTTCAACCCTCTAAGTGTAGATCCCCAACCGTTCCTCTATCGCCAATCAGTATTACGTCTGGAAACGTTTATCTAGGTCGCTAAGCGCTTAAGGCGAGGAGGGTCACAGGTCAGCAATTTAGCCGCCGGTAATCCAAAACGGGGAGGGTAGCTTTCTGGTAGCTTGAAAGGGTTTTAACACCCCTGACGTATAAATAACTGAATTTAGCTATGCTGCTTATTAAATATGACACATGCATAAAATGAGCAGCTCGTTTTCTTACCCCTTTCTACATCTCTCGCATACACAAAAACACCAGAGGTTGAATAACTTCTTCCTTTTCACTATGCAGCAGTACAGAATGATTATAATGACGATGATGAGGATCAAGATGAAGATGATGAGACCAGTTTTGTTTCCGCTGTCATCGCTTCTCTCTGAAGTTTGCTTTTCTGATCTTGGCCTCTTTTTCGCTGAGTCGTAAAATCCTGTCAGTGGAACTATCTCAGCACAGAAATGCTTGCGAATGACCATTATAAATGCACATATTTTGTTGACAGTAACTATAAATTTGAACAAGAAATGCCGTAAGCAGTAAAAAGACGCTTTGCTTAATTATCGCATCAAACAAGTATGGTTAAACATTTACACAACGTTTTAACTTTTACGAGAGCACTGTTATTAAATGAATGTCTACTGAAAGTATTCGACACAAATGACTCCACTAGCTTTATTAACTGTTTTACAGTGACTATGATGTTTTGAAAGCCTTTCTAAATGCTTTCTTCTCTTTTCTCACTTTTCTCAGGCACAACCCACTGTGAGTCGTCTTTCCTTTTGATCCACTTGTAAGCACGTCTCAGATCCGTTTTGTTAAATACTGGAATGACCTGTGAAAGTGGTGAATATAGTGAAAGGATGATATTTTTGTTAAATTATACAGCTTATATATAGAACTGGATAAATGAACGGATTAACTAGTTATAACTAGAAGTTTGTTTCAGAAAAAGCAAATAGGTTTAGGCACTCCTGTAAAATTAGCAATTCATTCCTTTAATTATTGCGGTCTAATTGCAGAGTTGAGTGTCACCGACGAGGTCTGTCATGTCAAGTCGCCGTGATAATCAACAGAGACTCTATCCCCAGAACGGTGCTGTGGCATTTGAAACACACCAACACCAACTCCAGACAGGCATTACGACTCGATCTGTTGGGGTTGATGGAAGAGGAGCCATCAAGCACGATATTCAGTGTTTGATTTGATGGTTAAAGTGTTAAATGTGAAATGCCTGTTAAGGATCTCAAGACGTGAGTGTTAATTTGGTCAATGCACTTACATCCTCTTCCATCCAGAGGAGGTAGTCCTGGTAAAGTTTCCTCATCAGCCGAGACCTCTCCTCAGCCTCCCGGACTCGAGCGATCAGAGCTGTGATGCACCAAAACAGCTTCTCAAATGTGGCCGCCGCCTGACGACAGATGCACCATTATCAAATATATTGTAAGTTATAAACTGTCCCTATGTTGTGACACGCTTTTTGTCACAAGGCAGGGTATGGCAATATCTTGTTCGCTAATTCAATTTAATTACGTTCTTAAGTGTCAACTCTTGTGTGAGCTACCAAGTAAACTGTTTACAAGCCCCAATTCATAGAAGTGCATTTTACCTTTCTTGTCCAAACATGCGAAAGTAATTAATTTATCGCGAAGTTATTCGAGCGTGGCGATGATATGAATAGGACACGCTTTTTTGCAGAAACAATACTGTGAAGTGCAATTAAAAATATTATTTATCTGCGTATTGTGTATACCTACACATGTATACTTACACTTCTGCAGAAACAAGGACAAATTACAAAACAAAGACAAATTACAAACACGCGATTGTTAGTGACACTCGCAGTTCATCCGTCTTCCCGAACCTCGCGTGACTGCATTCTGTCTGCACGACATCCAATAGCGAATTGGTCACGTGTCGCCGCCTGAGGAGCAGTTTTGCAGCGTGGTCGGCTGACTGGCCGGGCCTGCGGTCCGGGCCCGGTACAGTCCCGCCGTCTACCCGCCCGGGCCGGCCCGCGCCTGGGCCTCTTTACCTCATCACTGTGCAGCGGGGACACTGCCCCGGAACGGGTCTTCAGCTTGAGCCGGTTCCGCTCCCGCACCACCAGAGGCAGAGAGAATGTGACCTGCTCTGTAGTCAGCGGACCTGCCGAGTCAGCAGGGAACTCCGTCAACGACCGGGGCCCGGTCACCTTCATCACGCGGCCGGCGGTCTTTTCCTCGCGGTGGGTGGCGTGACGAGACTCATCGGACTCCGCTTCCCATCCCAGTTGCAGCCTCCTGCCACCGACAGAGGAAAAGCACACTACTGGGAAGAGGGAAATTACCACATGTCTCACAGTAGGGTGTCCGTGAATAGAAGCAGTGACTTCGGTCTATGTAATGATAGGATCAATGCTCTGCCGCTCCTTTGCGCACATACGATTTGTGGTATTTTCTCCGTCAGTTCTCAGTACACCCCGTGAACCCTGAACGTTTGCTCGCGGTGATATTTGACTGGTGGCCGCACACACGCACGCAAATTGCAGCCGGATGACATCTGCACACGTAGACCAATGCCGGCAAACACGCAACTGCTGCAGACCGGGCGAACAAAGGCCAGACGCTGCCCCCGAACCCATTGTTCGTCACCAGTCCCCCATTATTCTATGTCATCCCTCCATGTATGCATTCTCCCACCTCAGTGTACCCAACTGTCCGGGAAAAAAGAGACATACCCTCTGGCCACACCATGCAGCCATCATCAGCCTCGGCGAAGTTCACGTATTGGTTCAGAGTCCGTAACCGCGTGCTCCAGCTAACTTCCCTGGCGCCCCGGCCGGTACCCACCTGCGGGCGGTGGCGGCCGGTTCAGCAGCGGTGAGCACACCTTGTCGTCCCAGACCCAGGGCACGTCCAGCTGCTCGTCGTCGGCAGGCTCGGCCTCGATCACCGTCTGCACCTGGAGCGGCGTGTCGCCCACGCGGTCCGGCACCTCGGGATACACGTCCACCACGGGCGGCAGCAGGAGCGGCTCCAGTAGCGGCGGCGGCGGCGGCGGCTCCGGCGGCCGCTCCATCGACACCAGCTGCAGGCCCACGTCGCCGGCCACCGGCCCGCCGCCGCCCACCACCAGCACATGGCTCGGAAGATCCTGGCGCAGCACCGTCAACTCACTCTCTCGCTTCCTGTCGGGCGACGCCTGACTACCCGTGTCGGCCTCAACGCCTTCCAGGGTGTCTGTGAAACGAGATGTGTCGACCAATTTGCCTGAAGGCGTTACACTAACCTCAAAAGCACATAAAGCATCATCTGTGCTCTTATGACGACTTTATAAGCCTCATGAGCCTTCGAACAAAAACACTTCCATAATTTCGGTGACTTAAAGGGACTATCCCACCTTAACATTATATTTGAGTTGAGATAGCCATGTTGATGGCTTGGCATTGAAATTAAGTATGGTAGCAGTTAAAACAACCACAATGATCTAATCAAAAAGATATTCGAGTTTGATTTTGACATCTGTAAAAAAATAAGGCCCATGTGTATTTGAATAGGGCCTCTAAACCGACAGCGTCGTGTCTCTTTGCTCAACTGGTAATGATAATCGACTTGTTTTAAGGTCAGCCTTGAAATATTTTCGTCTTTCATTTCTCGATCACCGGGTGGTTCGCAATCTAAGCCAATCTAGACACCGGGTGGTTCGCTTTTTCTGCGCAATAAATGTCGACAAAAAATTGTGCCATACATTTGGCAGCACAAAAGATTTCCCTGTTATTAAAACAAAAAAATATGACGTCACCAACCCAACTTTCCGCTTACAACTATAAGTTTAATATCTTCCAAGATCAGCAATGTTGTAGGAAAAAGGGTTCAGGAACATGTTCAGCTGACCTCACCTGACATGTAGACATACAGTTAAGTGTGATTCGACAACTTTCAAAAAGGTGGGACAGTCCCTTTAACCCGGCAGCCGCTGGGGCCTCCTGGACTCGTGCTGCTGGGGCTTTGTGATGTCACTGTGACCTGACCTGACATGGGATTGACATCAAATTTTGCCCATATGTGGCCAAGGAATGCACTTAAAAGTACACAAAGTTTCAAATTGCTATCGCAACACGTTTTGTCATATCGCCGAAAAAAACAAGGGGGGCGACCCCTTCCCCCCCCCCCCCCCCCGCCCCCTCCCAGCGCCTCGCGGGTTAATGTCTTGCAAAATGTCACTACATACGAATCAATGTCCACCTCTCCAAATTCGGTATTTCAAACAAAATACATTGCTAAATATACATAATTTAGGAAGGTTGGTAATTTTAACATCATCCGCATCTGCATGCTGTTAGTTTACTCCTGGAAAATACATAGGCCTACTTGCAAATGTCACCTGAGCAATGTATTCTTACTTACACATGGGGTGCTCCGCTGTCATCTGTCGAAATACAATTACTATCATAAAACATATCGCCATCGAATTCATACTGAAAAATACTATTTAATATAATTTGTCATTAAGTTAACAGATATTGGTTTAATTAAACGTTACTATCCAGACACTTAGTCCATCACATTATTTACAAAACAGCTGCTTTTTGTGTTACCAAAACATTAAACAAACCCTCGAGCTATGCCTCCCAGCCTACCTGCAGTCGGGGAGAACCCCTGTTTCCCGCTCTTGTCTGTAGATGGCAGCACCTACAAAGTAAGTCCGAACGGCGAGACCGACATGCAGGCGTTTGTGTACTGAATTGCTAATGTTTAGCGGCCCACAGGCCAAAAGTACAAATTATATTGGTACGTAATACCGGAGATTGTAATGACTTTTGGGCTGCTCATTTACTGTCTGTCTGCTAGTGTCTCATTTTGTCCCTGTCTGTTAGTGTCCTGGCCCATCACTCAGGATCTACCCCGCCCCCACAAGCCTTTTGCCCCACTAATAAATTGTTCTGGGGAAGAATGAAATCTGCTGTTTTGTCCGCTTCCCGTGGACAATTTCCTTCTGTTTTGTGACTCCTTGACAGTATAAATTCGATTTTTCATTTACTCATGTTTTTCTTTAAAAAAGGGATAACACCGCTTCTGTTGGTGGTGCTATCCCTTGGCAAGTGATTTTATTCATGTTTCAGGTTCAAGTGCGCATATTTTTGTGTTGGCTAACGGAATATGGTATTCGGTTGGAATTTTGTCTGAAATGCCCGACAAATTATAGAAAGCCATTGTACTTAATTAGAGCTGCGGACCGGAGTCAGAGTCGGAGTCTTACGTCTGTCGGGGTTGATCATATCTGCCGGAATTGAAGTTAAAGTTGGAGTCGGTTAAATTTTGCCGACTCTGAATCCAGCTGACAGACGTGGGCAACGTATGGGCAACGTGTTTGTGGGTGCGTTTTTAGCTGATCGCAGACAGATGACGATGCTTAAAATAGGCTTTACGTCTTCGTTTTTGTGTGTGCTAAAATTCCCTTCACACACA
>JAXIVJ010016795.1:0-27888 GCA_036785665.1 Chirona hameri | reverse complement strand
GCCAGACATGCAGATCGTTGGGTCGCCAGACATGCAGATCGTTGGGTCGCCAGACATGCAGATCGCTATGATGGATCATTGACAACGAGGAAACGAACCAAGGTTGATAGGAAGAGCAATGTCGTAGCTGTTCCTTGATCGCATATTCAGTTAACCCTGGCCCGCTTCATTTTGCGGTGTCATTCAGAAAAATGCGTCAAACGCCCAGCCAGGACATCTTCAAAGCCCACGAAGGAGCCTCAAAATACCCATATCGGGTCTCAAAATCCGCGTGTCCTGGCTGGGGCCTTCTCTGGGCAAGTACCAGGTCTGCGTACACTGCCACGGGTCACATCATCCCGTCACGGTGGGCGTGGTGGCCGTCACCGGGCGATGACGAGCCGATGGAGGACAGACGGCGGCGGGCGGCGGACGCCACGCGCTGCCCCGCACCGCGTGACAGATGGTGTCCCAAATGGACGCCTGACAGAGAGACGGCAGTGGCGGCGGCTGTGGACGTGGAGCTCCGGGGCAATCCAGGCCGCCGCGCTGATTTTCTGGGTTGTGTCAATGTAATCAATAGGCTCGTCTCGCTCAGGTCTCCTCATATCTCAGCAATCTCAGCAATCGCATGTGTCCCGGTGATGCCAAACAACAAGCACTGATAAGCAGCATCTGACGCAAGGCTGATCCGTTTTCTCTCCGACCGCTTACTGTGGAAAATGCTCGTCCTTGCTTCGTTTCTTCTAAATAGTTTGTTTTATCGGATGATATTATCGGTTAGCCTACATCTGCCAATACTCTAAAAGCATATTAATTGAATATATGAAATACAAAATGAATGCAATGTAACGGTAGGAATCTAAGCTCCACATGTGGGATGGCCCGAATCAGACAAAGCCCAAACAAACACCGGCCGTCCAGCCTCCGTCTGTGGACCGGTTTGACTCCAGTTTCCGGTCGGCTCGACCCAGATCCAGCCGACAGAGTTAATTACAAACGCGCCCGCTCCAGTGATAAAGCAGTTCCAGGCGGCGGACAATTCGGAGCGGAGCAATCAGTGGTCAGCCCGACCCGGTCCGGGACGGCCGCGGCCGCCGGGCGGGTCGCCAGGCGGGATCAGACCCGAGACGGGAGCCGTTCGTCTCCATGAGAGCCGGCCCGGCGACTCTCCGTCATTCGGGCTGAGCGCGGACCGTCCAGCTTTCCGGTCCATTTGCGACAGTCGCTGACCGGACGGTCACTGCACTGGAGGACTCGGAGCAGGGGATCGGAACTAACGCGGTCACTGCACTGGAGGACTCGGAGCAGGGGACCGGAACTAACGCGGGCGGCGATCAGTCATCTTAAAATGATCCGAATTGGATGAAATGGACTGATTAAAATGTTCGAAAACGCACACTTCATTGATGTTACAATGCTAAGGCACTATTGCATTTAATGTCATTCAATTTGAGATCTAAGGCGGTGATATTACCATTCTAAGGTATAATTTCATTTCACTTTAATTTAAGATCTAAGGCAACGCGAGACTCCGACGAGTTGTTATGTACGTGTCTAATGATGATACTAATTGACCTCTCAACAATGGCAATTTTCATCTCACAAGCCTCAAACCCTCCGGGCGAATCCGTCATAATTAGACCCAGAACTATGATAACACGACCCGTTAAAGGCAACTGAGGAGCAGAGCTACCAGAACACAGTGGGCCCCCCGGGCTCAGCTTCCCTCAGCAGCAGCCAGTGGCGTACACAGAAATTCACAAAGGACCAGGTCATTGCCTTGAGGGGCGCGACCCGATCGACAGGGGCGCCACCAATATTGGCGAAAATTGTGCACGGGGGGCGCCTGCAAAATTAACTCCCGCCTTACGGGAGCTTGTTTCACCTTCGCCCTACGGGGGGGGGCCTGACAGACCCCCCCCCCCCTGTTAACTTCCAAACCAAGCAACTTAAAGCAATGCGGTAAGAACCAGCATGTTGCCTGTCATAAGAGGAATCTAACAGTATGCGATTTCTGGTTTCAGGTCAACGGGTGACCTTCCAGGTCAAGTGAATGACCTCGGATTTACCACGTTCAGAACAGCTATTTTGCTCTTCAGAAAACCTAAAAATTAGAAATTGATAAATGTAAATAAAAAGGCATGTTCCTAGACCAGTTTTGGCTCAGAGATACAGAAAAGGTAATTATTTGTTCGTATATTGTCAAAAAAGTCAAAAAAAGATATTAAAAAATGACGTCATCAGTTTCTTACACTTAGGGAGCCATCACTATCAAAAATGAAGATATTGCTTTGAAATTTGGTATGGGTATTGTTCGTACTCAGTTCTCTTACATATATTCCGGTTTTTCTAACATCTTTGAAAATGTTGAGTTTGTGGGGATTTAAAAAAAAAAAAATAGGAGTCAAAAAACCAACATTTTGCAAGTCCGAGATTGCCATTTTAAAAGAGAATGCCATTTTGTAAATTTTGTGATTTGCGTTTCAATTTCCTTTAAAACTCTGTTTTCTACCATTTTTCAAATATTTATCGTTTTTTCACCAACATGACGTCATCAAAAACATGATTATCTCCCAAAATTCTTAACCAATTTCAATGAAATTTTGTACAGCATACGTATCATTGTTGTAAACTCAGCTACCAAAAATGGCAGCAAGATGCGCCGCATGTGTAAAAAGTTATTCAAGAAAACCTCAGGGGGGCCTGTCAGCCCCCCCCCCCCCCCCCCCCCCCCACCGTAGGGCGAGGGTTAACTAACACGGAGTGGCGCCGTGGCGCCGTGGCGCCGTCATTGGCCAGAGGGGCGCCGTCGCTGATCGGAGGAGCTCCAGCTTTGCATGGGCTCCTCGGGTCCAAAGGACCAGGGGCATGACCTGCATTACCTGATACTCGGTACGCCACTGGCAGCAGCTAGACTTCACAGAAAAGCTTCTATGTAAACAACTCCTCACAGGATACACACGTTGTGAGGCGAGCATCCCAGAGCGGTGAGTGGTACCAGTGTCGTCAGAAGCTCTGCAGACCGTTATCTCAGCTCAGGCCTCAGATGGACCAGTATCGGTGCTAAGACGGCCTGGAATCTCTGCTCAGATGGACACTGGCAGGAGGCATCGCAGCTCAACTGGTCGGGCATCTTGGCTCGGATGGTCATGTATCTCAATTCTCAGCTCGGATGGACCAGTATCTCAGCTCAAATGGACTGGAATCTCTGCTCAGCTGATCAAGCATCTCAGCTCAGCCAGACCTATATATCAGCTCAGCCAGACCTATATATCAGCTCAGCCAGACCTATATCTCAGCTCAGCCAGACCTATATCTCAGCTCAGCCAGACCTATATCTCAGCTCAGCCAGACCTATATCTCAGCTCAGCCAGACCTATATCTCAGCTCAGCCAGACCTATATCTCAGCTCAGCCAGACCTATATCTCAGCTCAGCCAGACCTATATCTCAGCTCAGCCAGACCTATATCTCAGCTCAGCCAGACCTATATATCAGCTCAGCCAGACCTATATCTCAGCTCAGCCAGACCTATATCTCAGCTCAGCCAGACCTATATATCAGCTCAGCCAGACCTATATCTCAGCTCAGCCAGACCTATATCTCAGCTCAGCCAGACCTATATCTCAGCTCAGCCAGACCTATGGGGGGACAGGAGATGTCACAGACGGTAATGGAAAGGGACCTAGGGGTAATAGTTAACAGTAAGCTGTCTGCATCTGACCAGGTAACCAAAGCTAGAAAACAGGCACTACGGATGCTTGGTGCCATTTACAGGAATGTTTCTTATAAAAGTGCTGAGGTGATAACTAAACTGTATTGTGCATTTGTTAGACCACATTTAGAGTACTGTGTTCAAGCTTGGTCTCCAACGTATGAGAAAGATTGTTGGTTACTAGAAAGGGTACAAAAACGGGCAACGAAAATGGTTAACGGTATTAGTAATTTAGAATATTAGGATAGGCTTAGAACATTGGATATGTTCTCACTTAAATACAGGAGATTAAGGGGGATCTCATTTAAGTTTTTAAGTTTGTAAATGGTCAACAGATTGGGTATTTAAAGAACTTGTTTGATTTTGATAGAGAGAAAAGAGGGCGATGCCATCAGTATAAACTTATTGTTACACAAAGCAGGACTAGATTAAGACAGTCGTTTTTCAGTAGAAGGGCTGTGAGCCATTGGAACAATTTACCAGGTGATGTAATCAGTGCAGCCACATTAGTTTCTTTCAAAGCTGGGCTCGACAAGTATTTTGCGGGAAAGGGTTTTGTTTATAAATATTCCTGGGATTAGTCTTAGTTATAGTGATACGCATATGTGAATATACATAAGAACATAACTAATTGAAATAGGTTGCTTACAAGAAAGGGATTATTTTTAGAAGGAAGATTGTGTATGTGTGGGACTAGTGTAATTACAACGTTTGTATGGATTGAATGTCTTGTGAATGTAGATTGCTAAATTCTGAAGTTCGTGTGTGCAGGACGATGTATATGTTAACGATGTATATGTACTGGATGTTAAATTCTGAAAATGGTTAGTGTGTATTACATGATATGGTGCCCTGCGAGGCAATGTATGTGGCCGTTCATGTCCGTTGTCACATGTGTGCCGTTCACGTCCATGTGTGCCGTACAACCCAGGACGGGCCCATGAGGCTCTTTGTTGTACTGAAAATTTATGTCTTTATGTCTGTATGTCTATATCTCAGCTCAGCCAGACCTATATCTCAGCTCAGTTGGAACGCCATCTCAGCTCCGATGGTCACTAGACTGGAGGTATCTCAGCTCAGCTGGACAGGAAGTGTCTAAACTCAGCTGATCAGGTATCTCAGCTCAGCTGGACAGGAAGTGTCTAGACTCAGCTGATTAAGTATCTCAGCTCAGCTGGACAGGAAGTGTCTAAACTCAGCTGATCACTGATTAAGTATCTCAGCTCAGCTGGACAGGAAGTGTCTAAACTCAGCTGATCACTGATTAAGTATCTCAGCTCAGCTGGACAGGAAGTGTCTAAACTCAGCTGATCACTGATTAAGTATCTCAGCTCAGCTGGACGGGAAGTGTCTAAACTCAGCTGATCACTGATTAAGTATCTCAGCTCAGCTGGACAGGAAGTGTCTAAACTCAGCTGGTCAGGTATCTCAGCTCAGCTGGACAGGAAGTGTCTAAACTCAGCTGATCAGGTATCTCAGCTCAGCTGGACAAGAAGTGTCTAAACTCAGCTGATCACTGATTAAGTATCTCAGCTCAGCTGGACAGGAAGTGTCTAAACTCAGCTGATCACTGATTAATTAGCTCAGCTCAGCTGGACAGGAAGTGTCTAAACTCAGCTGATCAGGTATCTCAGATCAGCTGGACAGGAAGTGTCTAAACTCAGCTGATCACTGATCAGGTATCTCAGCTCAGCTGGACAGGAAGTGTCTAAACTCAGCTGATCAGGTATCTCAGCTCAGCTGGACAGGAAGTGTCTAAACTCAGCTGATCAGGTATCTCAGCTCAGCTGGACAGGAAGTGTCTAAACTCAGCTGATCAGGTATCTCAGCTCAGCTGTACAGGAAGTGTCCAAACTCAGCTGATTAGGTATCTCAGTTCAGCTGGACAGGAAGTGTCTAAACTCAGCTGATCAAGTATCTCAGCTCAGATGGACAGGAAGTGTCCAAACTCAGCTGATCAGGTATCTCAGCTTAGCTGTACAGGAAGTGTCTAAACTCAGCAGATCACTGATCATGTATCTCAGCTCAGATGGACAGGAAGTGTCTAAACTCAGCTGATCAGGTATCTCAGCTCAGCTGGACAGGAAGTGTCTAAACTCAGCTGATCAGGTATCTCAGCTCAGCTGGACAGGAAGTGTCTAAACTCAGCTGATTAGGTATCTCAGTTCAGCTGGACAGGAAGTGTCTAAACTCAGCTGATCAGATATCTCAGCTCAGCTGGACAGGAAGTGTCTATACTCAGCTGATCAGGTATCTCAGCTCAGATGGACAGGACGTGTCTAAACTCAGCTGATCAGGTATCTCAGCTCAGCTGGACAGGCAGTAGCTAAACTCAGCTGATCAGGTATCTCAGATCAGCTGGACAGGAAGTGTCTAAACTCAGCTGATCACTGATCAGGTATCTCAGCTCAGATGGACAGGAAGTGTCTAAACTCAGCTGATTAGGTATTTCAGATCAGCTGGACAGGAAGTGTCAAACTCAGCTGATCAATGATCAGGTATCTCAGCTCAGCTTGACAGGAAGTGTCTAAACTCAGCTGATCAGGTATCTCAGCTCAGATGGACAGGAAGTGTCCAAACTCAGCTGATCAGGTATCTCAGCTCAGCTGTACAGGAAGTGTCTAAACTCAGCAGATCACTGATCAGGTATCTCAGCTCAGATGGACCGGAAGTGTCTAAACTCAGCTGATCAGGAAGTATCTCAGCTCAGCTGGACAGGAAGTGTCTAAACTCAGCTGATCAGGTATCTCAGCTCAGCTGGACAGGAAGTGTCTAAACTCAGCTGATTAGGTATCTCAGTTCAGCTAGACAGGAAGTGTCTAAACTCAGCTGATCAGGTATCTCAGCTCAGCTGGACAGGAAGTGTCTAAACTCAGCTAATCAGGTATCTCAGCTCAGCTGGACAGGAAGTATCTAAACTCAGCTGATCAGGTATCTCAGCTCAGCTGGACAGGAAGTATCTAAACTCAGCTGATCACTGATCAGGTATCTCAGCTCAGCTGGACAGGAAGTATCTAAACTCAGCAGATCAGGTATCTCAGATCAACTGGACAGGAAGTGTCTAAACTCAGCAGATCACTGATTAGGTATCTCAGCTCAGCTGGACAGGAAGTGTCTAAACTCAGCTGATCAGGTAGCTCAGCTCAGCTGGACAGGAAGTGTCTAAACTCAGCTGATTAGGTATTTCAGATCAGCTGGACAAGAAGTGTCAAACTCAGCTGATCACTGATCAGGTATCTCAGATCAGCTGGACAGGAAGTGTCTAAACTCAGCTGATCAGGTATCTCAGCTCAGCTGGACAGGAAGTGTCTAAACTCAGCTGATCAGGTATCTCAGATCAGCTGGACAGGACGTATCTAAACTCAGCAGATCAGGTATCTCAGATCAGCTGGACAGGAAGTGTCTAAACTCAGCTGATCAGGTATCTCGGATCAGATGGACAGGAAGTATCTAAACTCAGCAGATCAGGTATCTCAGATCAGCTGGACAGGAAGTGTCTAAACTCAGCTGATCAGGTATCTCGGATCAGATGGACAAGAAGTATCTAAACTCAGCTGATCACTGATTAGGTATCTCAGCTCAGCTGGACAGGAAGTGTCTAAACTCAGCTGATCAGGTATCTCGGATCAGATGGACAGGTGGCGTGACGGCTGGTCACGGCCATTAGGCGGAGTGACGTGCGTGACACGGACGTGACGGGCCGGGACGGGCGGTCACGGTGCTCCGGCAATTCAACACAAATAAACTGGTCACTACACCTAGCGCCACGCGGCTGCGATCGCATGGAATCTGCTCACCCATCGAGAGCAGCCTCAGGGACACGACTCCTTATTTGGTCCCGAGAAGACAATGGGTTAGGGTAACCTATCTTGGCATCTTTGGCAAAATCTTGTGGAAAACTGAGGACTGAAGCCGATACATATTGAGGTGCTCTGTCGTGTTGTTTGCATATTACTCCATTTAGTACAAACGTGAACTCTTTGACCTAAGTGGCATGACTGCAAACCAGTTGGCACCAAGTCCACCTGATTTCAGAACAGCGTGTTCAGTGCCTTACACCGGATGTTGAACACATTGAAACGTCCCGACAGGTGTCTCCAAGCTGACCTGTTCCGACTGCCCCCCCCCCCCCCCCCCGAGGCGACCCAGTGGACCGGCTGCAGCCAGCTGTTGACGCCGCCTCGGACCGACACGCACACTGGCACGCTCCGCTGGCACGCACAGCTGGCACGCGCTCCTGGCACCGGCACCTGGCACGCAGATCGCCGGCCGACCGTGGGCGGGAAGGTCGGGGCGGGGGCGGCACGGGCGGGGGCGGTACGGGCGGGAGCGGCAGGCGGCAGCCGGCGACAGGTGCTCCCTCAGCCTCCGGAGCCGCCAATCGCCCCCAGTCGCCCACAGCCGCCCCCAGTCGCCCCAGTCGCCCCAGTCGCCTCCAGTCGCCCCCAGCCGCCCCAGTCACCCCAGTCGCCCCAGTCGCCCCCAACCGCCCCCAGTCGCCCCCAGCCGCCCCCAGCCGCCCCCAGCCACCTCAGCCGCCCCCAGCTGCCCCCAGCCGCTCCCAGTCGCCCCCAGCCGCCCCCAGCCGCCCCCAGTCGACCTGCCCTGCTCCGCATCTCGCCACACTGACCTGCATGCAGCACCCGCATACATTGGCCGCCGGCGGCAGGCACGCACACGCACACGCGCCGCGCCGGCCGGCGACAGGCACGCACACGCGCCGCGCCGGCCGGCGGCAGGCACGCACACGCACCGCGCCGGCCGGCGGACGACCGCTGCTCGTCCGGCCGGCGGCAGGCACGCACACGCGCCGCGCCGGCCGGCCGGCGGACGACCGCTGCTCGTCCGGCCGGCGGCAGGCACGCACACGCGCCGCGCCGGCCGGCGGACGACCGTTGCTCGTCCGGCCGGCGGCAGGCACGCACACGCGCCGCGCCGGCCGGCGGACGACCGCTGCTCGTCCGGCCGGCGGCAGGTACGCACACGAGCTGCGCCGACCGGCGGCAGGCACGCACTCGCGCCGCGCCGGCCGGCGGACGACCGCTGCTCGTCCGGCCGGCGGCAGGCACGCACACGCGCCGCGCCGGCCGGCGGACGGCGGCAGGCACGCAGACGCACCGCGCCGGCCGGCAACGACCGCTGGTCGTCCGGCCGGCGGCAGGCACGCACACGCGCCGCGCCGGCCGCCGGACGACCGCTGCTCGTCCGGCCGGCGGCAGGCACGCACACACGCCGCGCCGGCCGGCGGCAGGCACGCACACGCGCTGCGCCGGCCGGCGGCAGGCACGCACACGCGCTGCGCCGGCCGGCGGCAGGCACGCACACGCGCCGCGCCGGCCGGCGGACGACCGCTGCTCGTCCGGCCGGCGGCAGGCACGCACACGCGCCGCGCCGGCCGGCGGACGACCGCTGCTCGTCCGGCCGGCGGCAGGCACGCACACGCGCCGCGCCGACCGACGGACGACCGCTGCTCGTCCGCATACATTGGCCGGCGGCAGGCACGCACACGCACCGCGCCGGCCGGCGGACGACCGCTGCTCGTCCGGCCGGCGGCAGGCACGCACACGCGCCGCGCCGGCCGGCGGACGACCGCTGCTCGTCCAGCCGGCGGCAGGCACGCACACGCGCCGCGCCGGCCGGTGGACGACCGCTGCTCGTCCGCAGCGCGCCACAGTCGCCGCCGGCGCGCCGCATTCGGGTCAGCCGCGCACCGCTCCGGTATTCTGCCGCCCGCCTCACGCCGTCCCCGGCGGCAGTTCGCGACGCGCGAGGTGTGATCAGGACGGGCCAGGGGACGAATCTGCCGAGTCAGGGCACTTGGCTCTTCTAGGGCGACGGGTACCGACGGTACTGACCCTGGCACGAGAGACGTGACACAAAGAAACGGAGGCAATTGTGACACATTCGAGATGAGGTGGAATTATTTACAGTGTCGAGTCACGCTCGCATAGAGATCAACCCCGTAATTCAGAAGAAGGAACTGTTGTGAAATATCCCCAATTTGGTTCAACTTAACGCGCCATTAAGCAGATACGGCGTTTGACTGGACTGGAGCCGACGGTGGCTCTCAGAGAGCAACCCAGCGGACGGTTTTGGACAATGGACTCGGTCGTTCTCGTTTCCTGGACGTCGACCCCATTCATGTCATTGGCTGCGTTCAATCAAAATTGAGGACAAAGGTCAGTCAAACGGCGGCCTTGCTTTGGTGCTCGGTGCGTGACCAAAGTGTTAATATAGGCTTAACAAAGTTCTTCTACAATCGGACCGGCCAAGGAAACGGGTTATTTGACTGGAACTCGAAAAACACGAGCTATTGCTGTCAATAAAACATCGTCGTTTTCTCACCAGAGAGGTGGCGAAAAACACAGGTTTGAAGGCGCATATCAGGTTTGATTTATTTGAAGGCACATCCGGTCGAAAGTGCTCCATCGCGGTGGCTGGGCGACAGCCAGCCACCGGTAGACGCGTCCCGCTCCTGTTAAAGCCAGCCACCGGTAGGCGCCCCGCTCCTGTTAAAGCCAGCCACCGGTAGGCGGGAAGGTCGGGGCGGGGGCGGCACGGGCGGGGGCGGTACGGGCGGGAGCGGCAGGCGGCAGCCGGCGACAGGTGCTCCCTCAGCCTCCGGAGCCGCCAATCGCCCCCAGTCGCCCACAGCCGCCCCCAGTCGCCCCAGTCGCTCCTGTTAAAGCCAGCCACCGGTAGGCGCCCCGCTCCTGTTAAAGTCAGCCACCGGTAGGCGCCCCGCTCCTGTTAAAGCCAGCCACCGGTAGGCGCCCCGCTCCTGTTAAAGCCAGCCACCGGTAAGCACCCCGCTCCTGTTAAAGCCAGCCACCGGTAGGCGCCCCGCTCCTGTTAAAGCCAGCCACCGGTAGGCGCCCCGCTCCTGTTAAAGCCAGCCACCGGTAGGCGCCCCGCTCCTGTTAAAGGGATTATATGGGGTGTTCCCAGAATTATTGAGTTACATAGTAAAACGTGCTTATAAAGGTGGTAGAAGTCCCACGGTAGCCACATTTTTTTAGAAATTACCTCTTCTGCACGTAAGGAGATTTCAAAGTGCACGGTGATGCCACCGCGTACTTTCTGCAGGACCGGCTGAGGTAGAGCTAGTCGTCTCTTTTATGCTAATAGAACACCTCGCTTATGGCATATTTCCGGTAAAATAAGGAATATTTGACAAATAAACTTGCTTTGTTCCAACGACAGCAGCAGTTACCAAGTTTTTCCTATAAAATTCGATATTTTTCATGAATTTTCACGAGATACGCTACCACCAAATTTCCAACGCTAAAGGCCAGAGATAAGAAAACCACAAAACCTGAACGAACAGTGTGTAGTAATAAAGAGTACCGTAAGTTTTGAAGTGCATAATCATTTTGTGATCCAGTGTAGGACTTGCAGATAATACAAAACTATAAAATTAAGAATAAGTAAACAGGGATGATCAATAACATGGCAGTAACGTTTATTGTATATATAAAAGGCGATACAAAAAGGAATAAGCTTTCACTGTTACGGCATCGTCAGATTCAATCTGACGATGCCGTAACGGTGAAAGCTTATTCCTTTTTGTATCGCCTTTTATATATAAAATAAACGTTACTGCCATGTTATTGATCATCCCTGTTTACTTATTCTCATTAATCGTGGCAAAAATATTCATCGAACACATTAACACTATAAAGTTGCATGATGCAGATTCTAAGATGAAAAAGTGGTGGACAGCAATGCCGATCAAGTACTCGTTATCTAATACAAGTCTCTAAAAACGTCAAAGTTTTAACGCTGATACTGCTGAAATAATGGACTAAATGAGTATTGAGGTCCCTGTTATATGTCTTAAACGTGTTTAAATCTCATACAACTGCAAAAGAGTGCATTTCCTTTCAGGACGGAAACCCGTATAATCCCTTTAACCTGTCGGCGACACACGGCTTCATTACGGGCGACCCGCGCCGCTGCTCGTCGCTGCGGGATTTCGCCGCACCTCCCGGGGAGACTGCGGCGTGGCGCGGCGCGGCGCGGCGTACCTGCGGCGTGGCGCGGCGCGGCGTGGCGTGGCGTGGCGCGGCGTGGCGTGGCGTGGCGTGGCGCGGCGGCATGCCTCGCTCGCCACGACCGTCTCCCGCCCGGCCGCCAGTCCTGATCAATATGGAGAAAGCTGCACAGCTGAGCTCAGTCTTGGAGAGACGTAAACAGTCGGAATCGGCTAATGTCAGCGGAGATGCGGCGTGCTGAGGTCGGTACACAGACAACTGATGGCTGCCGGAAGTCGGAACAAGACGGATGACCTGATTTTAGGCTGCTCGGATGGGGCTCGAGATGTTCAATATTCAGGATATTCAGCGATTGGATTCAATAGCAGCTACTTCAGTATTATCCAGTCATTTCCATTTCAACTCGGCTGCTACGAGAACATGTGTTCTTTAGCTTCCAGATGAAATAAATGAATCCTTTATGTCAAATTGCTCTCCTGTTTTCGGTCAGGTCACTAGACGATGACTAGTGGCCATTTGCGCATCTCGTGCGACACGATGATTGCTGATTCCCAGCATGGCGGACCGGGAAATGTCAAGTGTCGTATATTTAATCTGCCGCCTGGTTTCCCCACGCAGCCAAATAAAGCAACCAATAGTGCAGATGGTGTCCTGTTACTAAAACGCATCGTGGGAGTCACAACTACAATCAATCCATATCCGTAAATGTTATATATATATATATATATATATATATATATATATATATATATATATATATATATATATATATATATATATATATATATATATATATATACGGATGCACTGTGCGAACCTGAAGTCACCATCACCGGTCCTCGGACTATACGTCAGGGATGTCGTCATGTTCTCATCCCGTCATGTTGGTCCGACAGTCCGTATATAAAGAGAAAGACCATCAAAACGTAACATGTCGAAATAAGTGGTCATATTTTGGTGAAACTACGTTATATATATATATATATATATATATATATATATATATATATATATATATATATATATATATAGATATATAGATAGATAGATAGATAGATAGATAGATAGATAGATAGATAGATAGATAGATAGATAGATAGATAGATAGATAGATAGATAGATAGATAGATAGATAGATAGATAGATAGATAGATAGATAGATAGATAGATAGATAGATAGATAGATAGATAGATAGATAGATAGATAGATAGATAGATAGATAGATAGATAGATAGATAGATAGATAGATATAGATATAGATATAGATGTAGATGTAGATGTAGATGTCGATATAGATATAGATATAGATATAGATATAGATATAGATATAGATATAGATATAGATACAGATACAGATACAGATACAGATACAGATACAGATACAGATACAGATACAGATACAGATACAGATACAGATACAGATATAGATATAGATATAGATATAGATATAGATATATATATATATATATATATATATATATATATATATATATATATATATATATATATATATATATATATATATATATATATATGGGAAAGCTGCAATAAGATGATGTCATCATTGCAGCAGTAGGAAGCCACGTGCATGGTTTAATGCCAACAATATTGTCATCCCTGGCAGTCGGCACTCCGAGCCCAAACCGCCAAGGCCTCTTTCGTCGAGTACCGACAGTCCCAGTCGACACCGTTATGATCCCTGCACCACCAACAGAATCAATCCACACTGCCACGGTATCCGTACTGCCAACAGTTTGAGTCCACAGTCCGCACTGCCACGGTCTCCGAACTGCCAACAGTTTGAGTCCACAGTCCGCACTGCCACGGTCTCCGAACTGCCAACAGTTTGAGTCCACAGTCCGCACTGTCACGGTGCGGCGACAGTCTGAGTCCGCACCGTTACGGTCTCGCGCGCAGTGCGGCTGCAGTGCGGCTGCAGTGTGGCTGCAGTGCGGCTGCCGCCGACGGCCGCCGGTTTCCCATGACTCGAACAGCCGCACTTCCCAGAGCAGCCCAGCTCAGCCGCGATCCACCGTGCAAACGGCCGGGCCGTAATCCTTCTGGTTTGTAACCGCAGCGTCGCGAGTGGCCCAGTGCCGCCGCGTGGCACTCGTGGCGCGAGTGGTGTGAATGTGGCGCCGGTGGAGCAGCCGCGCCGGTAACCCGCGCAGTCGCGGTGTCAGACACTGCGTCGAGGTGACAGAACCATCGGTTCTGAGGTTACGCTGAGGGGGTGGAGACCGCACCCGCACGGCGCCTCGTGGAGCCGTGATTTCGCCACCGACCCAGGACGCGGCACAGCGGCAGTCGGAACCGGTCCCGGGGAGAGAGTTGGACGCGGGCCGGGCGGCACGCTATGTAGGAACTCCTCAGGTAGGAGTGTGTAGGCCGCTTCCTGAATCCTGTAGGTGTGCCCTGTGGACTCACTTAATCAAGCACGAGTCGACAGTTTCTCTCCTATAATGGCACGGAGTTAACGCCTAAACACCTACATCCTTTGGTGCTCGTCCATGTGTCGCGAAATACCCAGAATCTTTGCATTTGCTGGCACCTGAAAAGCCAATTAACGACAATATGTCATTATCACCCATTCACTCCATCTTGACAACTCTTATCGCCGTTTTTTTTGCTCGCCGCGGAAGCCGGCCAGTGTCGGAGATCTCGGCTCCCGCGCGTCGGACAATAGCTGTGTGTGCTGACAGCGTTCCGGCTGATTGTGCTGACTGCTGGCGGCTGCTCGTGCTGACGGCTCCCCGGCGGGCAGAGCGGGTCGTCCCACATCCTGTCCCGGGCCGTCCCGGCCTGTCCCGGCTGCCGGGAGCGGTGTACGGACCGGCAGGCGACCGGCAGCGAGCGAGGCTGGATCATGACCGGGTCTGACCGCACGGGTGCCAGGTCTGACCGGGTCCGGGTCTGACCGCACGGGTTTGCTGGTGACTGGTGACCAGGTGAATGTAGGTGATAAGCGTAGTGTTGACCACGCAAAGGTGTGTCTGTGGCCGACGTAATGAATACCAGGTGAATGTAGGTGGTAGGTGTGATGTTAGACAGGGGAATGTATGTGGTAGCCGGTGTAGGTGCGGTGTTGACCAGATGAAGGTGTGTGTAAGCACAATGTTGACCAAGCAGAGGTGTGCCAGTGGTCAGTGCAGTTGATGCCAAGTGAATGTATACCGCTCGAATACCGGAAGTGTTGGCCAAGTGAAGGTATCACAAATTGACACAGCACCACAGAACTAATTTATAGCTGATCTATCTGACATTGCACGGTAGATATCAGAGAAGGTCCATCACACCGTGGTGGGCCGCCGGCCGCTGGCAGCAGTAAGACCCGGGGGCGGCAGAACGGTCCGTATTCGGGGGACATCAGACAGACGGCCACTGGCAGCAGTAAGATCCGGGGCGGCAGAACGGTTCGTATTCGGGGGACATCAGACAGACGGCCACTGGCAGCAGTAAGACCCGGGGCGGCAGAACGGTCCGTATTCGGGGGACATCAGACAGACGGCCACTGGCAGCAGTAAGACCCGGGGGCGGCAGAACGGTCCGTATTCGGGGGACATCAGACAGACGGCCACTGGCAGCAGTAAGACCCGGGGGCGGCAGAACGGTCCGTATTCGGGGGACATCAGACAGACGGCCACTGGCAGCAGTAAGACCCGGGGCGGCAGAACGGTCCGTATTCGGGGGACATCAGACAGACGGCCGCTGGCAGCAGTAAGACCCGGGGGCGGCAGAACGGTCCGTATTCGGGGGACATCAGACAGACGGCCACTGGCAGCAGTAAGACCCGGGGGCGGCAGAACGGTCCGTATTCGGGGGACATCAGACAGACGGCCACTGGCAGAAGTAAGACCCGGGGCGGCAGAACGGTCCGTATTCGGGGGACATCAGACAGACGGCCACTGGCAGCAGTAAGACCCGGGGGCGGCAGAACGGTCCGTATTCGGGGACATCAGACAGACGGCCACTGGCAGCAGTAAGACCCGGGGCGGCAGAACGGTCCGTATTCGGGGGACATCAGACAGACGGCCACTGGCAGCAGTAAGACCCGGGGGCGGCAGAACGGTCCGTATTCGGGGGACATCAGACAGACGGCCACTGGCAGAAGTAAGACCCGGGGCGGCAGAACGGTCCGTATTCGGGGGACATCAGACAGACGGCCACTGGCAGCAGTAAGACCAGGGGGCGGCAGAACGGTCCGTATTCGGGGACATCAGACAGACGGCCACTGGCAGCAGTAAGACCCGGGGCGGCAGAACGGTCCGTATTCGGGGGACATCAGACAGACGGCCACTGGCAGCAGTAAGACCCGGGGGCGGGACGACGGTCCGTATTCGGGGGGACATCAGACAGACAGTATCAGTGATGACGGATGGGATCGGCCACAATACGCGGCGTCAGCGGGCCGCTGACGTAAGAGCGGCCAACACCGGCCAACCGCTGGCCGGCGTCACACAGACGGCGGACAGCCTGCAGCGGACACCAGATTACATATAGAGGAATGATAATTAGGGTGGTGTCGGACGGTGTCAGGCTGTGTGCCTCGGTGTCAGGCTGTGGACAGCGCCCCGGGCAGTGCCTGCCATATTGTCAACGGGAATATTCATCATATTGTCACGGGGACTCCCGTCGTATTGTTACATACAGTCGACCGTGAGCGGGAGCAGGAATAACTGTAGACCCCGTGAGACAGTCGCACTGTTGGAAGTATGCTTCCATTGTGACTCCTGTGTGATATTCCCGGCCTAACCACTGTTTAACTCCGGGTCTGACCGGCAGCTGCTGGAACCATCACCGACGTCCGGTCAGCGGTAAAAAGCGGTCCGTTCGGGCCGATCACCCACCGCCGGGCGGGGTGAGGGCGGGGCGGCGGACCGGCCGGCACGGGTACCGCTAGTACTGCCGAATCAATGCCCGCGCTTCAGCGGCGCGTATTGATCGAGGAGCTGCGAACGGGACGCGGCGGGCCGACCCAGTCGGAAGGCGCCGTGCCTCCGGAAATACAGCGCCGACGGTAATCGAGGCGCGCCGGAAACACCGCCCCGGTGGACGGCGAGAGAGCTGTGAGACGAGCCGCTGCAGAATGAAGAATGATGGACAGTGACAGAAAGCGATATCGCTTTTGTGAGGCCGACGTTCTGCGCGAGAGGAAATGAGTTCCGACAGACTCAGGCGGTCCGTGACGTTTTCTCCTCCGAATGTAATTTATATTTTTCATATTTCATATTTCATATTTCTGACATCTCATCTGGTGCTATATTAACTGGAGGTGCTGCAAAATCGTCAATTTCTGACATTCTTCAATTAGCCGATAGGCATCCAGTGCGGAAATTAGAAAGAAGCGGACATATTGCACAGACGAACGATAACCTCCCGACACGGTGTAGGCCACTTCTTTAGTGGGTTCTGTAGTTGTTTTTCAGGAACTTAATCGCTGCACTTGTGAGGCGGTTATTTCGGAGTGTCCCTTGCTGTGTCTATTGATCTAACCATTCCTCGCTTCCCCGCGCCGGGACGCGTTTGTTTACCTACACACTGACACTGACTGGCTTCCCAGAAACCTTTGTGTTGAGAGCGGCTGGAGCTGCTTCGCCGGCTTTGTCAATTTGCTCTCGGTACATATAGGTAAGTGTCGTCGGTAAATAAGATTACGATCCAGGCTGAAAAAAAAGAGACAACACGGAAAAAATTATGGAAATGTAAAATTGCCTGTAACTAAAGGGCAAAATTCGGGTTATTCGACGAAATTAGAAAATATTTTCAAATATGTAGGTATGTGCCTAAATTAACTATTAACTTGTATGTAACAGTGCCTGAAAAACATGTTTGTATTAGCAGACTGCATTTATTAGTAGCAAAACTCAAAAAAAAATAATGAACGTAAATACGTTCAGAAATAATTTGCCATTCATTGAATTGGTACCTTTCTCGACAAAGCTCATATTATTCAACTCTGACATTATTTTCGGCTTACTTTACTGTCAAAGTGAGATTGTCACACAATGTAAAAAGCATGGTATCTTCAGCATGACCCAACTTTGCTGTCCTTTTAGAGAAATTTAGACATTCTAACTCGACATGAGCAGCTGCCGTAAAACTGTTCAGCCCCAGCCAGTTCAGCCGGACTCTGTCCTGCCGACCAGTCAGGAGCTTTCGGCACAGCTTGGTAGCAGCCCGATGTTAATCCTGACAAGTACAGCCCGCCGTGTTGGTCCGGAGCTCCAGCTTGTTGCAACAGTAAGCTGCAGTCGTATGAGGCAGACTATAAATTAATTATCCGGAATTATCGCTTCCTGGCCCCATCACATGATACTCTTATGGATGGTATACTGCAAGGGTATCAACCTTGTGTTGCTATCTACGTTGCGCAATATGGTAGCACTGTCAGGGGACGTGGGCGGTATACAATGGCAAAGATAGACGATTGAGAGGCACGCTGAAACGGTCAAATACGAATACGGCGACAAGCATGACATGATGCCCGCGTTAGCTATGGCCCACACTGTCTCGTGCTTACCTCTTGACGCGTCTTCAATCCTGCAACGACCGAGCATATATCCCCCGTTCACGAAGAACAGAGTCAACAACCTCCACTACCGCGTCGTCTCCACTACCGGCACACCAGCGTCAGCGGTCACCACGCTCCTACCCGGACACCATAACGCCTTCTCGTCTGGCCTCTCTTCTCCCGACGACGCCGACTCTCGCTCCGACGACACAGACGGCACCACTGCACCGGCGGAGGCACGGAGCCGGCGACTGCCGGCGCCGCGCCGACCGACCCGCCGCGCCGCCGGCTGTGACGTCACGCATCGGCTGGATGTGACGTGACTCGACGGGAGGGCGGGACGCTATTGGACGGCATAGCGCCGGTGTGGAGCCCACGCGCATTAGTGTAGTTTGATTTGGAATGCCCGAACGGTGGAAAGTGTGTGTCTCTTGAGAGCTGTTGTTTATGTCACGGCATTTCGCTCCACCGACGACCAGTGGCGGATCCAGGGGGGTCACGGGGGCATGACCCCCCCCCCCCCCCCTTGGGCTATGGGAGCACCACTGCGCCGTGAGGGCACCACCGCGCCGGGGCACCAGGGGCACCACCATGGCCCAAAAAAATCCGCGCCGCTACGCGACGCAAATAATTCATGTTCTTTGAACCAAGGGCACCACCAAGGGGTGCGGTGTATCAGGGGCACCCCGCACCGGTGAACCAAGGGCACCACCGCACCGGTGTGCCAGGGGCACCATCGTGACGGTAGGCGGCACTGTGGGGCGAGGGGAGACACCGGAACACTGTGCCTCCTTGAATCCAGGAGGGAAAACAATTTTCTGGGGCCGCCATGAAATAACAAGCATTGGTCGCTGGAAGAAAAAACAATCGCGAAATGATGCTAAATTAGAATTGCTAAACTATGTAAAAAATGTCCCTTCATGCCTCCCGTCCCTTGGGCTATGAAGGGGCACCAACGTGTCTTCATACCATAGGCAACAACGTATCGGACTCGAATGGCCCTGAGTGCCCCCTTGGGCTGATACATATAGATTATAGAACCTTTCGATTTTTTTTAGGGCCTCATCCAGAAAAAAAACAAAAAATTCCGCGCCGCTACGCGGCGCAAATCAATCTGTGTTCTTTTCCAGTACAAAAGGGTCTAATATAGGCTGTACACACTGGCGGTCGCAGGGGAGGGGGGATATGGGGGGGGGCCATGGCCCCACCTTTGGCCTTAAAGGAAATAATTCACCTTCAACATTAGTTTTAAGAATTACGCACTGGCGGCGATAAACATCTCTTGCATTTGGTTACCGAACGGGCCCGAAGCGCCCGTGAGGTTTCTCGTCAACTTACTAGACAAATTTACATTTGACCCGGCCCGACCCGGACCGACCCGGCCACACAGACGCTTTTCGGAAGCTAAACACTTTGCAACCACTGCTCCGATTGAGATTGGGTTTTCACCATTGCATAGGTCCATCAAATAAATTTTGTTTTTGGTATGGTGCGTTCTGATAGAGGTGGTACCACAGCGCGTGACAGTTGGCACACGCGAACGTCGAAATTAACACAAATCCTTGCAAAACTGATTCTTGATAATACAAAATGGCTGTATTAATACAGGCGTTTTACTGTATTAATATAAGCATTAATTTATACGCTGAAGCATGCAGCGCTCAGGACGTACTCTCTTTTGGCGGATTTGAAAAAGGAGGTCATGAACAATTGAATACAACTAATTTGTATATTGGCATGCATTGAGGCCTGGCAATTTTTTCTGGAGGACTAAAATGACTATGTGTTACTACCACGTGTGCTCCCTTACCGTTTCATATTTCAAACCTGTTTTAGCTTTACCAGAGCGCGCTCGCTCAGTCATCGCCCAAAAAGGCGTTTACTGGTTTATAAGTTCATCCCACGTCAACGTTACGGATATGGTCAAACTGGCGTGCGGCCTTCGAGCTGTCCTCTCTGTCTCTGCCGACCGGGTGGCAATTGCAAGCAAGAGTTATCGTAAAAGTCGTAGGTTACCGTGATACGGCGATGAAGCGGTCGATGCAGCCCAAACTGGTGAGCTTCTTCAAGAAAAGAAGAAAAAAAACGTCAGGCGTCAGGTACGAGTATTTTATCAGACGACAGGCGGGTTTACAAAGGCATACGGTGCATAGGAGGAAACGGGAGGTGGCATGACCGCCACTTTTTCATAATTTTTGCTTTTTATGTTAACCCGCGCCGTGCCGGGGGCGGGCGTTTAGACCCCCCCCCCCCCCCTAAGGTTTTTCGAGGATAGCGAAAAAACGTGGGCGCAGCAAAAACGGCGCGCACGGCGCGCAGCGCCGCCGTTTCAGCCGCCGTTTTTGGCACATATGTTCGGGCATCAATTACCCACATTGTGTGCAATTCTTGGCCACGGGTCATCTCAGGTCAGGTCACGTGACCACACCTCCAAATAAGTTTTCGGTCGTACCACAGCCACTGTTTTTGGCCGATCGGTTTCAAACTTACAGGATTTCATAAGGTCATAGGTACCTACAATTCGAATATCTAAGATTTTGAATATCGGTGACGTAAGATCCAGGTCGGGTCAATTTCGTGACCTCCCATTTTAAGTCAATGGGGAAATATTAAAATGTTTTCTTTTCCGAGGATACGCATGATATCAGTCCAATTCCTTCTGGGTCATGTTATAATAGGTTATTATTGATGATCCAGGTTCAATTTGTGTTCAGTGACCCCTACAGGGTCAGCCGAGATCAGCTGAGGTCACCAACACTTTGTGTGTCCATAACTCTCTATAAAATGGAGATCAAGAAGTGAAACCGGAATCAATGTGTTTGTCTCGTCGAGACACGTCTCCCAATATGCAACATTACCTACTTGGGTCGCCACTTGACCTTGACCTGAGGTCAAATTTCTAAGTTGACCTAAACTGGTCCAAATGAATGTGATTCGAAGCGCTTTGATGAGACAAATATGATGTCGTCAAAATCATTGCCGTATCTTGATTAGGTAAACAGTTATTTGCGAACGTTTTGCCCCAAAAATAGCCCTTTTGACATTTGATGACCTCTGGAGCCTAAACTATTCATCTGAGATAAAATTTGCTGACACTTTATCATTGGATATTTCAAGGGCTTTCGATTGCTTTTTTTTCTTCTCTTGTTTGTTCCTAGCTATCATAGTTCTCGAGATATTTGGAGGTTTCTGGAGCAATGTCCTAAAACTGGGAAATCTGACCTTTGATGACCTCTGGTGACTTCAACATTGACCTGAACCAAAAAATGTGTCATTAGTTTCAAAGTGATTTTTGATGAGCTTTCGAACCGTGTTTTCAGTTTTCCAATGAGGAAATTTGAGAGCGAAAAGGTGCACCAAGATTAGAAGTGAGAAGATTGAGGGCATCCGTAATCTCCCGTCCCCTCTCGGTGACCAAAAAGCAACACAAGAACCATTCTGGCATCGGTAGTCAATATTTCCTGTTTGGAAGCATTTGGATGCGCATGGAAAGATAATAATCACGCTCTGTTTACACACAAATTAATTTTAGCGCTTGTTGTTGGCGGCGTTGGCCATGAGGTCTGACTGGCCTTGACCCTGGCACGGGTTTTGTATTCACATTTCGAGTCATTATTCTAGTCATTGATTATGATCTGGGTAGCTATTGCCCAGATCTACACAGCACAGTCGCTGCCTATATTAACTGCTGCACTGGACATCCCTCATTACTGTGCGATTTGGGGGATTTTCTGAGTTCAGATATAATGGAATAAATATGGTTCATCATGTTCCCGTTGTTTTTGTTTTATTCACGATCTCAGCGCCTTTCCATGCAAGACGGTGTAATCCAGCAGAGTCAGGTTAAGAGGGATGCAACGTTAAAAACCGCACATCCACGCTAAAAAGTAGAGACAGTTAAAACTTAAAGGTCAGGAAAAACACTCCGCCTGCCTACATGCTTGTAAACTGTTTCAACACGGAATCATTGTTGCGGCGATACTGGCGAGATTTCCACGTTTCCGTGCTGTAGTCGTTAGATCCTGCTTCGAAAGCAGTTATACTTCTTCGTGTTTGGGCCACGGGAACTCCCGTCAGCAGCAGAGCAAATGATACAGACGAAGGCCTGAGAAGAGGGGCGCCTGGCAAAGACGCCCTGAAAACTCCATTATAACCAGAGAGAAGCCTTTCAAATCCCAGAAGTAAAACGAGAAGCCTTATAAAATTGGTAACGGAAGAGAAAATACTCAGTAATTGAAATATTTAATTAACGGGCGTCATTACTAACGGCAAGTAATCAGTTGTGGAATTTGTGCTTTTGTTCGCCCTCGAAGCGGCGCGAACAATTCTGCCTATATTTAATGAATGATTAATTAATTTGATTCACAGATTTGATATAAAATGGACATTAACTGCATTTTTAACAGCAAAATAATGCCTACGAACATCTCAGACTGGTACGACTGGTTTAGCTCCCTTTATAGTTTATACTAAGTTTAATTTGATAAGTACATGATTACTATTTGATAACCCTAAATGTGCCAAGCGACTTGGGGCGCTGGCAATCTTCGCCGGTTGCAAGGATTTGTCTAATGTAGGGTCTAGAAGACAAATCTGAACATAACTGTCCTGAAACGTCACAAGTATTAATATTGAAAAGAAATTGGCAGCCACACAACAATTGTGCCGCCAAGAGGCGCGAAATTTGAGGTTTATGAGGGCTGGAGCACTATTTTGCTATTTGAATCAGACCGTAGGGATATCACGAGGAAATGAGACTGGAGCAAAAAAGAGGAGCCAAAAATATGTTGACCCCCCCTCCCCTCCCCTAGGGCTAAAGGGCCCCCCTGGAGCCGCCGGTGCCCCCTCCACATAATAGAAGGCCGCATCGCCAAATGCCCACCCAGTCCAAAATCCTTACGGGAAGCCCTGTGACCCGAGCCCCTGCCCCACTGGCATCTGACATAGAACCCTGCGGGCTGCGTCAGACCAGAATTTGGCTGATACATTGTGTCCATATAGGTGTAATTGTTGTATGTAACAGAACATATTTGACAACCTGAAGTGCATTCATATCAAGGATATATATATATATATATATATATATATATATATATATATATATATATATATATATATATATATATATATATATATATATATATATATATATATATATATATATATATATATATATATATATATATATATATATATATATATATATATATATATATATATATATATATATACATACATATATATATATATATATATATATATATATATATATATATATATATATATATATATATATATATATATATATATATATATATACATATATATATATACATATAAACATGCATACAACATTGTTACAGCAATACTATTTCAGTATAAATGAATGTAGCAACTGGGACTGCATGCATTTGCACAATTTATCAGTGTACTTGAATCGTTAAGAATCGTTAAATCTTTTGATTCAATCAGCCTTGATTTGATGCGGGTTTGATTCAATCCCGATTCATGAATCAAAAGATCTGGTGGTGAGTCAATTATTTTTCGATTCAAGGAATTTTGATTGAACGATTCCAATCGATTCAATTAGTATCGAATACATGACCAGTCTGGGAGGGGGAGGGGGGGGGGGGCTGAACTGGCAAAAATCGTTTCAAGTACCATCAAAATCCACCAAATAAGTTTTCTCCCGGATTTGACCCACTTCCTCGTCCAAGTTGGGGTGGGGGCTGAAGGCAAGTTTGAGGGGGCTGACCCCCCCCCCCCCCCCCCCCCCCCCTTCACTGAATAGGATCCTAAACCCCTGATCCATATATGACTTGCAGATATAGCTAATAGATTTGCAAAATATTGACTTCTCCGATTCATCATGACAATTTAACTTCAAAGCATCAGTGGATCTAGGGCGGGAAAAAAAATCTTTGGAAGGGCAAAATCCCCCGCCCCCCAGGAAAACTTGCAGAATTCCAAAAAAAAATATCGGATTTCGCTTCATTATGCAATAAAGAACATATTTAAACAAACTTCCCACGTCCGTGAAATTACCGACCGATGCATTAGGTATATCTACGCATTCAGCGACGAGTTGCGAATTGTGATTACCTCCGAACACGCCCAACAAGGCAAATTCAACCACGCTGATCACGAATTTGACCTTTATTATTCAATTCAATGTTATCTAGGTTCAAGAGCAAGTGACTGAGAACCACATAACGTCCCAACAATGAGCAACGAGTTTCCAAATGGGTCCAGAAGAGCGCACCTAATACCTATCAAGACTTGATGTCCGCTAGGGGACCCCGGACCTGACCTGTGACCTCTCACCTTCAAGGTCAAAGTAAGGGAGCCGCATAACATCACGAAAATAAGGTGCCACGCAGGGGCGTCACCACCGGGGGTACATGGGGGGGGGGGGGGCGGGCCACCGGGAGATCGCTCTGTCCGGAGTCCGGCCCCCCAGATTTGCAGGATTTTAAGATTAGTTTATTAGTGAGGCCGGCCCGCAAACCCCTGGCTGGCCTACAAAAAAAAAAAATCCTAGCCGCCCCCCCCCCCCCCCCCACTCAAAATGTTGTGGCAACGCCACTGGTGCCACGAATCTCAAAACGGAACCAAAAAGATAGCCGGTATCAATATCTAACGTCCGTTAGCGAGGTCTGACATGACATGGGAGCTGGACGCGACAGACCAGACAGAACTGACAGGCTGACGGTATACCACGCCAACACCAGAAGCCTGAAGAAGCAGTTGGGAACGCTCCGCGGGTCGCTCCATTGCTCCAAGATTACGACGTAGTGTCGTTCTCGGAAACCTGGTTTAGCGACACCGTCGCTGACTCGGAGCTCGAGCTCGGCTACGATCAGCACACCTGGTTTCGCAGAGACCGGGCGTCCCTTGGCGGTCGTGTCGCTTGCGCGGTCCGAACATCGCTGCGGCCGCTGCGCCTGCCGGACCCGGCAGACACTGAAGTTCTTCTCATCCGGCTGCAGCGGCTGGCGGTGACGGTCATGATCTGCTACCGGCCGCCAAGCGACAACGCCGCTCTCGATAGGATCGCCGCCGCGATTGCCAACGCTCGGCCGGCAGATGGCAGGCTCGTCGTCGCGGGTGATCCGAACCTACCAGATGTGAAGTGGGCGACTACACCTGACAGAGCAGTGCCGGACACCTCCAGAGCCAACGCCCGTGCCGTTAGCTTTTTGGACTCTTGTGACGTTCACGGTCTCAAACAGTGGGTATCCGAGCATACCAGGGGCAACAACACCTTAGACCTCGTCTTCAGTCGACGCATGCCTGCCGCTGTCGACGTGCGAGACAGTGTGTTCGACT
The DNA here is from genome assembly GCA_036785665.1 of Chirona hameri. Classification (NCBI taxonomy): domain Eukaryota; kingdom Metazoa; phylum Arthropoda; class Thecostraca; order Balanomorpha; family Balanidae; genus Chirona; species Chirona hameri. Next base: position 2,357 of record JAXIVJ010016795.1, on the reverse strand, counting down.
CCGACCACAAGGAGATCGTCGCCAGCTTCAGCGTGCCTGCGGTGCGTGCTCCACTGGTGACGAGACGCACTGCGCTCGACTACAAGCGTGCCGACTTCGCGGGCCTGCGGCGGAGCTTGTCCCTCATCCACTGGGGGATCCTGGACGGCCTGGGCGTCAACAAAGCTGTCGACGAGTTCTACGACCTGCTGAACTCTGCCATAGCCGACCACATCCCTACGGTGGAACTGCGAAGCAAGCGGCCGCCATGGTTCGATCGGGAGGTTCGCTCGGCCCTGCGCCTGAAGGAGGCAGCGTTTCGTCGCAGCGACGCAATCCATGCCCCGACAGTCTAGCCGACTTTGCCGACAAGAGGAGACAATTCAAAGCTGTTTCGTCGCACCGCTACTCCCAATACCTCTACAAGCTCACAGACGATTTTCGGACCAACCCTAAGCGCTACTGGTCATTTCTGAAATGTGTCACAAAAAAAATCGTCTGTCTCTCCTGTTCTTCGCGACGCGGCTAACAATCATGTAACCGGAGATACCGAGCGTGCGACACTTCTAAACGAGGCTTTCGCGTCCAAATTTTCGGACCCTTTTGTAGCGCAAGTATCTGAGGCGCCCGCGTACGACTTAGATGTTCTCTGCGAACTGCATGTGTCCGATGTCGCGGTGAGGAGCGCTCTGCGGGCATTAGCGCCGAACAAGCAGACTGGTTATTGATTCGACACTGATTGAATCGATTGGAATCGTTCAATCAAAATTCATTGAATCAAAACATAATTGATTCACCACCAGATCTTTTGATTCATGAATCGTGATTGAATCAAAACCCGCATCAAACCAAGGCTGATTGAATCAAAAGATTTAACGATTAAAGTGCACTGGTAAATTGTGCAAATACATGCAGTCCCAGTGGCTACATTCATTTATACTGAACTACTATTGCCGTAACAATGTTTAATTGATCATTGATATACATGTTTCCATTTTTATTGATTTTACATAAATTCACCTTATATATTTAAATGTTGAATCAAACGTGAATCGATTAAAATATTTGTTTTGATTCTTTGAATCGGAAGGAATCAAGTTTGAAAATTGTATCCATTAATCGAATGGTGATTGAATCATTCATATTCCAAAATGAATCACAATTGAATCGTTCCAAAAACGTTGAATCAATAACCAGTCTGCTAACAAGGCATGCGGTACCGATAATATCAGTGCGCGCGTTATTGTAGAGTGTGCGGATGAGTTGGTGGTGCCGCTCACCAAGATATGTAGGAAGTCTGTCGCACCTGGAGTCTTCCCGGAGAGATGGAAGCAGGCAAACATTATTCCGATTTTCAAAAAAGGCGACAAAAATCTGCCTACAAATTATCGTTCGATCTCCCTGCTCAGTCTCTTCGGGAAGATTCTAGAGCGTGTAGTGTGCGACCAACTGTATTGTCATGTCGCATCTGTTATTTGCGTGGAGCAGCATGGCTTTGTTCCGAAGCGATCTTGCGCCACGAACTTAGCCATGTTTCTCAAAACTGCGTGGGAGGCCATATCGGACGGGTATCAGACGAACGCCATCTACACTGACTATTCGGCTGCATTTCAAGGTGTTAATCACGCGCTTATCATCCACAAGCTCGAACATTCATACAACCTTTGTGAAAACGCTCTAAAATGGTTCGTCTCGTACCTGTCCGATAGGCGCCAGAGGGTCATCGTGAACGGAAAAACATCCGATTGGAAACCTGTTATCTCCAAAGTTCCAGAGGGATCGATTTTGGCACCTCTAATTTTCTCTCTTCATCAACGATCTACCACGACCCCTCGACTCAGATTGTCTCATGTATGCTGATGACGTCCAAATATGTCGCAAAATTAGCACCCCGTCTGACGGGCGACTGCTGCAGGATGATCTCAGTCGTCTCTCAGCCTGGTCTGTCAGATGGGGGACTAAACTTAAATCCATCCAAATGCAAAGCGTTCACGATCACCCTCAGGCGCGCACCAGTCCAGACCAGCTACTATATAGGCAGCTCCAAGTTTAAACTTGATCATGTCGAGGAGATACGTGACCTGGGTGTGACATTGGATCGAAAACTTACTTTTGCTGCGCACGTTGACAGCATCGTCAAACGAGCAAATCGATCCCTGGGTCTCCTCATCCGTTCTTTTCAATCTGGCTCGAACCACGGTTCAAACTTCAATCGCACAGCCATTGTAGCTGACTATTTTTCCAACGTGCGATCTATTCTCGAGTTTTCAACTGTGATCTGGGCTGGTGCGGCCGACTCCCATACAAAGCGGGTCGATCGGGTGCAGCACAAATTCTTTATGTGGCTTCTCCTCAACACCCAGTTCGGAAATGCTCCT
>JAXIVJ010016794.1:0-27891 GCA_036785665.1 Chirona hameri | reverse complement strand
TGCCTGCTGCCAATGTTTAAAATCAATGTTTGTCAATGTTTACGTTTAAAATCTGCCAATGTTTAAAATCACGTGCAATGCCTTTATAATGAGATCAATCACATATATTTTATATAACACATGTTTCACACCAAGGAAAATACACAACAGAATGTGAAAACAAACTGCATGACATCAACGCTTGTGCCGGAAGCCCCAGATAGCCGACTACAGGAGCCCCTCTTCTGCTACTGCTGAGCCGACTACTGCTCATCCTAAGATACATACCAAGTTAATCCCTTGTCAAGCACCCCAGGGACTGGACCAACGCCACGCTTAGCAACAATATAAATGCAGAAGGCCTCACATACGCCAGTCACAGCACAAGTTACAACGGCAGCAGACCCGATCAGACTTGCACTATTCAACACATAGCAGTCGCCGCCGAGCTATCCAGGCTCCGCCACTTCAGCGCAACAGCCGGATGCAGAAGAATATGACATGAACCAATAACTTGTATGTACAAAAGTTCTGCAAATAACCAATGAGTACATACACAATTATCTCAACACAGTGTCGCCAAGTTCAGTCAGTTAGGTGTCAAGGATGTATATTACGAGCGAGGCCGAAGGCCGGAGCGAAGTCTTACTAAACTTGCTGGAAAACAATATTGAGCGGCCTGATATGAAATATGAAATATGAAGAGATGCTGGGAAAACAATATTGAGCGGCCTGATATGAAATATGAAATATGAAGAGAGAAAAATTCTTTGGACCCAAAAAGTCCAGAAAATGGCACAGGTTCCAAGGCTGTTAACACGACAATGACTGCTCACAGAACTGACAAAAATTAAATAATTCAATTATAAATACATTCCACTAACTAACCAGAAACTGGAACATAAAGCGAGACGCGGACCAATAAATACCCTGCCGTCGGTGACGAAGTATGCCACTGCACGGGAGTGAATGCAAAGGCTGTACAAATCTGTATTATTCTTGATTGAAACACGAACGCCATACTTGCCGCGAATGTCGTGCATCCATATTTGGTATATTATTCCAAATCTGGTAGTGACCTTCATTTGGTGGTATTCTTTCTAGTTTTATAGTATATTTTTAGTATATACTAAACAAAAACACTTTGGAGTACCCAGTGTTCTATTGCCCTGATCTGAAGGGACCCTGGGCATTTCAACAGTAAGAATGCAGTTGTCCAGGAAATACAACTTTTAAAAATCGCGCCGCTCCGCGGCGCAATTTAACTACAAATTAAATTATATGCGGGTTAGAAAACAAAATCGGCCCGTTGCTCGGCGCATTTATGTGTTGTGTTGCTACTTTCCTATATAATTGGGCAAAATAGTTCACTTTAGCACTTTTTTACCGCACTTTTAAACGCACAATATAGCATTTTTAGAGGTCCGTACCATACGCAATGCCACGCATTGATGAGAAAGCATATCCAGGGCATACGACTCAAAATTTTCGCCCCGCTCATTTGTTTAAGAGTTCGAGGTCTTGAGCTTAAAAATATTCCAAGTTGGTATAGTTGATTCCAAATTGGTGTCGCTGGTTCCAAAGTTGATATGGCAATTTGCTAACTCCAGCTCCTAAACGTTGGTATGGCCCATGCCATACCTGTCAGACTGCATTTTCCATCCTTGTAACGTACCTTTTTCATCCGTTTTGTTTGGCCCTTTCAACGCTTGGGAAGGGGCCCTTTCGAGCCCCCCCCCCCGGACGAAATCCTGGCTACGTGCCTGGTGTCTAGGACAAGTGGCAAGGGTGTTTGCTATTCGCAGTTTGTGCACGACCGCTCATTGTACCCTCCAGGTTTTGAATCTAAGAATGACCGCTGCTGACGTCGCCCATAGTGCGCTGCTGACGTCGCCCATAGTAATATCTGCTCCTGCGGGCTGCTCTCAGTTCTCTCGTCTCTCGTCATACAGAGTGACACCGAGGCCCACCGGGTCTCCGGGGTCCTGGAAATAGCGACTCAGTTCCCAGGAGCGCGTGGAGAGGCGAGGTATTATTCCAGCCTCCCCACGTCCCCGGCTCCGTAATAACCACGCCGCCCGCCGATGCCTATCTCCGGCTCCCCGGGTGTTGTTCAGTCTGTGGGCTGTGGCAGAAGGAGCAGATCAGAAAGCGGATTAGGACTCCTGTGGAAAACTACTGCCGTCAGCCGGCGACGGCCCTCCAGCACGGATGGAAAACTACCGGCCGAGAAACCTGTTGGTGTGCCCTGGGGGCAGCGGCCGTTTCGGTGACTACCTGCGACGGCGGCACTCGGCGGCCACTGCTCCCCGCACCTCGCTGCCGTCAAGAGTGCCCGCACCGCCACCAATCTGATGCCTGGACTCCTGCGCGTGGGTACCGCCAGTTTGACTCCCGGCTTCTTCTCCCTGGGCCGACGGCAAGACAACTTCGACCTAGGATAGCTGGACGGCTGACCAGCGCCTGACCAGCCAGACCAGACCAGACCAGACCAGACCTGCGGAGGACGCTACCGTCCCCAGAGACACCGCAGCACGGCTGACCGTGCCCTGACTCAGCCACCAGGCCGACCGTCATCCAACGCGCGACCTCCACTCGTCGGCGGCGTCGACGCGTCTGATCGCTCCGACGACCGTTTTGCGTCAGCCGAGCCGGCGAGCGGCGCGCGCAGCCGTGCAACTCTGGGCCGGCCGCCCCCTCTGGGCCGCCCCCGTCACCGGCGTCATTCGAGCTCAGCAAGCGGCAGCGACAGCCATGTCAGCCACAGCGCGTCTCCGCAGCCTCAGTCCCTCGGCCGGCCTGCTGGGCCGGGTCGGCCAGCCCGGCGGTAATCCGCTGCTCGCGCAGACCCAGGTCAGCCAGGGTCGCCAGGCCGCCCTGCTGAGGGCCGCTCCCGCCCCCGCCCCTGCCGCCCACCTGGTGCGGTCACAGCCCCGCATCGGCGCCGGCGCCCGGCTCTTCTCCACAGCATCATGGAAAAGGGTAAGTTGGTGGGAACTGTGGGTGTCAACTGTGGGTGGTGAGAACTGTGGGTGTCAACTGTGGGTGGTGAGAACTGTGGGTGTCAACGGGTCGCTGTGATATCAGGCGATTATCGCCAGCGTTAAATGTCGATAGTCTAGTCTTGTAATTGCATATGGTGCTAAAGACTAAAGTAATAAGTAATGTTAATTTTATAGTGGTGCTACTGCTTTGGTGTTATACCAATTTCAGTAATACTGCTACTGTTATAACTAATACTGCTACTACCTATAAATACTCGTGCATGGGTAACAGCTGCAATGTTTAAGTTCCTCCTCCGTTTCTATTTTTTAAATACAAATTAGTCGTGTTTGTGCGTGCAATGAAGGTCGTATATCGCATAATTTAAACCAATGTGTGCAATGTGTGCAATATGCAACTTTTCACATTTTTTAGACGTTTACAAGTTAACGTTACGTGAATATATCGGTGAAACAGAAGCAATTTCCAGTGAATTCAGTAATGTAAAGAACATTCTAATTTGTGTGAGTTTTCTTTTAATAAGCTAGGTACAATGTCAAATAGTATATTGTGAGTCCGGTCTGTTGCTTTGGTGAGCAATGATTTTAACTACAGATCACATTAGCCCGCCCCGTGCTGTGACATTTGGCATTGTTCCACTGTGTAACCGGCTCATACCGGTACTATCCGCATCTCCACCGGCGGATATCCGCGTCAAAACGCTGCACGTCTGACTGGCTTCCGGCTGACCTGTTTACATCCCGGGCGGGACGGCTGACCCGGGGATGTTGACGGACCCCGTGTTGATCGACAACGTGACTGTGCGTGGCGTGGCATGGCATGGCGGGGCGGGGCGGGGCGGGGCGGGGCGGGGCGGGGCGGGGCGGGGCGGGGCGGGAGCGGGAGCGGGGCGGGGCGGGGCGGGGCGGGGCGGGGCGGGGCGGGGCGGGGCGGGGCGGGAGCGGGTGCGGCAGCGTCGGCGTCGTGGGCGCCGCTCGTCGGTTGCCCCGTCGCCGTGGCCACGGCAGCCACGGCCAACGCCGCCGTGGCCACCGCCGCCGCCACAGCTGCATTTTGCTGGCTCGAGGCAGTGCGTGGGTCTGCCAGGAGCGGCGGGGTCGTGGGTCCATGTGGGTCTGCCAGGAGCGGCGGTGGCGGGGTCGTGCCCGTGCCGGGTTAGCTGCATTGCATGGCTTGGCAGAAGCCGGCTAAGCAGGTGTCTGGTGCCATGGGGTACGGGACGGGGCCAGGTGCCGGGTACCATGGGGTACGGGACGGGGCCAGGTCAGTGTCGGACCTGGTGCCGTGTACCATGGGGTACGGGACGGGGTCAGGTCAGTGTCGGACCTGGTGCCGTGTACCATGGGGTACGGGACGGGGTCAGGTCAGTGTCGGACCTGGTGCCGTGTACTATGGGGTACGGGACGGGGTCAGGTCAGTGTCGGACCTGGTGCCGTGTACCATGGGGTACGGGACGGGGTTAGGTCAGTGTCGGACCTGGTGCCGTGTACCATGGGGTACGGGACGGGGTCAGGTCAGTGTCGGATCTGGTGCCGGGTACCATGGGGTACGGGACGGAGCCAGGCCAGTGTCAGACCTGGTGCCATGTACCATGGGGTACGGGACGGGCCAGATCAGTGTCGGACCTGGCGCCGTGTACCATGGGGTACGGGACGGGGTCAGGTCAGTGTCGGACCTGGTGCCGTGTACCATGGGGTACGGGACAGGGTCAGGTCAGTGTCGGACCTGGTGCCGTGTACCATGGGGTACGGGACGGGGTCAGGTGCCGGGTACCATGGGGTACGGGACGGGGCCAGGTCAGTGTCGGACCTGGTGCCGTGTACCATGGGGTACGGGACGGGGTCAGGTCAGTGTCGGACCTGGTGCCGTGTACCATGGGGTACGGGACGGGGTCAGGTCAGTGTCGGACCTGGTGCCGTGTACTATGGGGTACGGGACGGGGTCAGGTCAGTGTCGGACCTGGTGCCGTGTACCATGGGGTACGGGACGGGGTTAGGTCAGTGTCGGACCTGGTGCCGTGTACCATGGGGTACGGGACGGGGTCAGGTCAGTGTCGGATCTGGTGCCGGGTACCATGGGGTACGGGACGGAGCCAGGCCAGTGTCAGACCTGGTGCCATGTACCATGGGGTACGGGACGGGCCAGATCAGTGTCGGACCTGGCGCCGTGTACCATGGGGTACGGGACGGGGTCAGGTCAGTGTCGGACCTGGCGCCGTGTACCATGGGGTACGGGACGGGGTCAGGCCAGTGTCGGACCTGGTGCCATGTACCATGGGGTACGGGACGGGCCAGATCAGTGTCGGACCTGGCGCCGTGTACCATGGGGTACGGGACGGGGTCAGGTCAGTGTCGGACCTGGCGCCGTGTACCATGGGGTACGGGACGGGGTCAGGCCAGTGTCGGACCTGGTGCCGGGTACCATGGGGTACGGGACGGGGTCAGGTCAGTGTCGGACCTGGTGCCGGGTACCATGGGGTACGGGACGGGGTCAGGTCAGTGTCGGACCTGGTGCCGGGTACCATGGGGTACGGGACGGAGTCAGGTCAGTGTCGGACCTGGTGTCATGTGCCTGAGGGAGCCAGGCAGCTGCCAGGGTTATGGTTTGGGTCTCCGTGGGGATGATAAGTATTTCCCCGGCTGCCAGGCAGCTGCCAGGGTTATGGTTTGGGTCTCCGTGGGGATGATAAGTATTTCCCTGGCTGCCAGGCAGCTGCCAGGGTTATGGTTTGGGTCTCCGTGGGGATGATAAGTATTTCCCTGGCTGCCAGGCAGCTGCCAGGGTTATGGTTTGGGTCTCCGTGGGGATGATAAGTATTTCCCCGGCTGCCAGGCAGCTGCCAGGGTTATGGTTTGGGTCTCCGTGGGGATGATAAGTATTTCCCCGGCTGCCAGGCAGCTGCCAGGGTTATGGTTTGGGTCTCCGTGGGGATGATAAGTATTTCCCCGGCTGCCAGGCAGCTGCCAGGGTTATGGTTTGGGTCTCCGTGGGGATGATAAGTATTTCCCCGGCTGCCAGGCAGCTGCCAGGGTTATGGTTTGGGTCTCCGTGGGGATGATAAGTATTTCCCCGGCTGCCAGGCAGCTGCCAGGGTTATGGTTTGGGTCTCCGTGGGGATGATAAGTATTTCCCCGGCTGCCAGGCAGCTGCCAGGGTTATGGTTTGGGTCTCCGTGGGGATGATAAGTATTTCCCTGGCTGCCAGGCGCCACGGTCGGTCTGAGCCGCAGCGAGTGATGAGCCGATAGGACGGAGGGTCGAACGGTGGGTTACAGGTACTCAATGTCCAGACGGTTGGCTGGCGCCTGTGTACATGGGGAGTCCTCAGGGTTATCTTGTACCAGGGGGTATCGATACCAGCATGTGTTCAGTTGTGAACGTCTTATTTTACCAAACTTGTATTTATTAACGCTGCATGTCGGCCCAACACTATCACGTTTTCAGAACATTGCAATCCCAGTACATCTCGATATCACCTTCACTGATTTAGTTTATGCTCGCTATGTAGACAATATGAGTATATGAAAGTGAGAAACTAGGGCAATGGGACCCTTACTCACTCTCAGGTGGTTGTAAAACCTAGAGCCATGGGATTGCGGGGAACGCTGTCTGCGAAACTGTCGTGAACGTCTGCAGCGTTGCATAGCGGTGTTACCCCACCACGTGAGAACCCCTGTCCTCCCCCGTGACTGGATTACCGTGACGGTAATAGGTCGGCGGCGCCGCCAGCGGGCACTGTGACGTCATTGAATGTCAGTCCGTCGGCCACCTGTGTGGGGCCTCCCTGACGCGCACCGGCGCCGCCCGCCCGCGGGAGGGAGGCGCCTGTCTAGGTCAGTGGTGCCACACCCTCCAGACTGGGTCAGGGGAGGGGAGCAGCCGGAGCAGTACTCCCCGTTGGGACAAGGGGACGGGAAGGGGAGAGGAAGATCCAGCCCGCCTGGGGAGGGGGAGGTCCAGTCTCTAGCTCTCAGCTCTCTCGCCTGGAACAGAGGAGGGGAAGGGAGGGGGGGCAGGGGAGGCTGAGGCCCCGCGGCGTGCTGACCGGACGTTTGTCCGCAGCATGACGTCGCGTCGCCGGTCACCGTACAGCGACACGGCCGCGATATCGGTTCAGAGAAGCTCATGGTGCAGAATCGGGCTCTCCGGACACTTGTTCTCAATACATAGAAGCCGTACATACAATACACAGAGATGGTCTACAAAGGGACGATCACCAACCACTGAAAACTAAAGGAAAGGGAACTAATAAATGAGCACCGTATATCTTAGCAGTCAGTGCGCACATATAACCCCCAATTATCATATAGAGTGTAATATACTGGTTGATAACGCTGTTCAGACTACAGATGCAGGAGACGGAGCTGCTGACCATATTTCTGTGTTTCTCCCTCAGGGCGGGAACGCCGGCAACGGCCGAACTCTACAGACGGCCGACACCAACTGGTCCCCGTTCAAGGAACGCAGCCAGCTGAAGACGTCCCGCCGGATCGTCGTCAAGATGGGCTCGGCCGTCATCACCCGAGAGGACGAGTGCGGCCTGGCCCTCGGCAGGCTGGCCTCTATCGTTGAACAGGTGTGTGCGACGCGTCGGTAGTGACGACTGCGGGCAAAGGCGGATCCAGAACGGGGGGGGGGGGGGGGGGGCAAATCCCAAAAAGCCTGACACAATTCTGAAAACTCATCGGATTTCGCGTGCTTATGCATTGAGAGCTGATTTTTTTTATACAAAATAGTACAAGTTGCTTAGATTGTTTTATATATCAGGAAATGTGTCAAATTTGCGTCGATTTCAGGCGGTTTGGAGGGTATGGCCCCTTTGTCCCCCCCCCCTGGATCCGCCGATGACCGGGTGCAGCGCCAACTGTGACGACTGCGGGACGGGTACTGTGCTGTCATTGGTCGCGGCCATTGACCGCTGACCGACATACGAGGTGTCATGAGTCGGTTTATGTGACAGCGCAATATGCTCAATATGACAGCGCAATTGTTCGTTAATATCGATCGTGGCCTGTAAATGTGATATTAATGTTGAATTATGTAAATTTACGTCGAGTTTTCAGATAAATACAGATTGAGTGTGGACCTATAACTAACAGGGGCAATATGGAGGTCAGTTTCAGAGCGCTGGGTACCGCTGGCGTGACGTGGACGCACCATATTGTTCCGGGTGTCCTGGCCTGACCACCTGATGACTTTACCTGACCTGACCTGGCCTGATCTGATGTCCTGACCCGATCTGACCTGATAACCCGACCTCACCTAATGATCTGACATGGCCTGACATGGCCTGACCTGATAACCTGACCTGACCCCACCCGTCTCTCTGCAGGTGGCAGAGCTGCAGAACCAGGGCCGTGAGTGTCTGATGGTGACCTCCGGCTCGGTAGCTTTCGGCAAACAGAAGCTCACCGAGGAGCTGGTCATGTCGCTCAGCATGAGGGAGACGCTGTCCAAGAACAGCGGCATCAAAGCCAGGGTACGGCGCCGCCTGATCCTGTGCTACATTTTCCGTCGAATAATTGGAGTATAAAGCAACTGTGTTTAAATAATAATCTTGAAATCGTGCACGCAGATGAATTGAGATATGTATGAAATGAACTGAAATATATCAAATGTTATTCAAATGTGTTATAATCGCCAGAAGCGGGCAAGCTCCCTTAGTGACTGAGTTTTTGTGTTGTGTGCTGAACGTATTGTCCGTTTTACCAGTGATGGTGTTGGCTGTTTCAGAAGAGCGGTATCTACACATTAGAGCCCCGTGCGGCGGCGGCCGTCGGCCAGTCCGGCCTCATGTCGCTCTATGACGCCATGTTCGCCCAGTACGGCGTCCGGATAGCACAGGTAAGACATGGAAAACACCCTCTATGACGCCATGTTCGCCCAGTACGGCGTCCGGATAGCACAGGTGAGACTTGGGAACGAAAACTCACGCCTTTATCCCAAGCTGACAGTTTGCCATCCACGTTACCAGACTGACAAAGAGCGTGACATTTGGATACAAAGTAGAGGTGCCACTTGTCTACCCGCTTACCCACGAGACGTGGGTAGTTACTACCCACGTGGGTAGTTGTGGGTAGCATAAGCAATCATTTGGCTGAAGTGGGTAGTTGGCGGGTAGCATAATTTTCAACTTTAAAAAAGGAAGTTTTAAACCTGATTTCAGTGACTGCGCTTTCATTTCAGTAATATCATTCAAGCTTATTGTATGAATTTGCATAATTTAAAGGTTTTTGCTTTAATTTTCTTAAATCCCAAAAAAGTACAATTTATGTTGAGGGTAGTTGTGGGTAGTTTGACAGCTAATTTGAGCACGTGGGTAGTGGTGGGTAGTTGAACAGTGTTTGTGGCGCGGCGCGGGTAGTCACATGTCTGAAAAGTGGCAGCTCTAATACAAAGCTACCAATCAATGCTGACATTGCTGTCTTAAATGAGCAATATACCCTTGTAAAACAGTGTTTTGAGGAATCATCATGATCTCGTGGTCCTCACTGGCGTCTGGCAGTAGCACCGAACGTTACACGTTTGATTCGCTGTCCATGAGCGAAACTCTTACCCCGCTACTCCGTTCCATGAAGGGTGCCGGCCCACTTGCGCAAGGTCGTGGTATTGTGGGCACTGCATAGCTGATGGCGTAACCGATTTTATCGCGTCAGCCGTATACTGTGACGTAACGGGACCGTAACCAGACCGCGAAGGGGTCACGGGACAGCCGCCCTTGACGAAGCGGTCCCGCACCGTGCGGGTGGCGGCAGGGCGAGGGAGCCGGCCTCATGAATGTGGGACATCGTGCAGGATTTTCAGTGCATTAAATTGAACCGAGTCACAACTTGCATGTTGGCTTGCGCTTCCCATTTATATACGGATAAATGAAGTTGAACGTTTCATAGTTTCGCTTCCTTTTCGTAAAGGAACAAAGGGCGCTGCCTTTTGTGGATTCAGTCGGTATTTTCGGCCATTCCGCCGTTGATTGGAAGCAACCAATTTATGTTATATATTTGACCATCATCCAAAATTGATAGCTGTGTCCCAATTGGCTTTGTTGAAGTTCACCGATGCTAAATCTCCTTTAGCTTCATACAAGTGGTCCCCGCTTGCTTCGCTGCGCGAAGAGGCGACGCCGTTGGCGTCGGTTGTGCCGTTAACTTATTTGAGGTTACACTAAATCGTTCGAAAATTGCATTTATCAACCTGTGATCCGTGTTTATCAACATGCGTGCTACTAATTTAGTGAATTAGATACGGATATTTGTATTACTGGAAAGGGCATCAGTCCATTGTGTACCGGTTTATAGCTCGTAAAATACATTCCTAATGGAATATTTAATATTATTTTGCATAGCTCCCTCGCGCTTTTTATAGAATCCCACTTAGGCTGGATTCGACCGTTCAGCTTCTCAGCTTGAGTTAATGGTGGAAAGTATCGGAATGTGCATGGTGCTATGATCATGAGCCCTTCCTGATATAAGCTCTTACTAACGTAGTCTCTCTTGAAAGTATCTATGCACTGTACAGTGTACAGTCTCCATTGGATCTCTTGGCCGTGGATAGATACTTTCAACAGAGACTGTTGTCTTGGAAGTATCTATCCACGGCCAAGAGATCCAAGAGAGACTGTGCAGTGCATAGATACTTTCAAGAGAGACTGTACAACATAAGCTCGTGCTAAGATATGAATTACTGGGGGAAGTTAATTAATTCTAGGCGATGTTTCAACGTGAATTCGGACAAGCAACCGTATTTTTGTGTGACACCTGCCACACCAGTAACTCGAATGTAATATCAACTGGGTTAATAAAATGAGATTTGTTGCGACACTCCCTATGCAAACACCTATACAATGGCACCGCGTCAAATATTTAAGCGCTGTATGTCCTGACGTCCCGTGAATGTGTAAAAAATACCGCAAAAAAATACCGCACCGCATGACCGTTCTAGCGACCCGCATGTCTGATCCTATCCACCATCTCCATTTGGGTTCCGTCTTCCGGCGACCTCGGCGGAATCCTGTTTTGGCACCGGATGGACATGGACGTCTTAGCGCGGCTGTTACACCCAGGCTGATCGAGGACGTTACTATCCGCCTCGGGCTGTGGGATAGTCGCTAGTCATGCAGATACGCGGGCCGAACACAAACCGGTTTCGGCCCGGCCCGAGTGGGCCACGAAAACTGGTTTTGCGATTAATGTGCGGAGATCAGGTTCTGCGTGATAAATTGACTGGATAACTTTGGTCTGTCCCGCACACTAAAATGCAAATGAATCTATATTATTATTTGATAAGCGTCTGTCTGTCTGTCTGTCTGTGTCTGTCTGTCTGTCTGTCTGTCTGTCTGTCTGTCTGTCTGTCTGTCTGTCTGTCTGTCTGTCTGTCTGTCTGTCTGTCTGTCTGTCTGTCTGTCTGTCTGTCTGTCTGTCTGTCTGTCTGTCTGTCTGTCTGTCTGTCTGTCTGTCTGTCTGTCTGTCTGTCTGTCTGTCTGTCCGGCACCGCACAGTTTATTCAGTTTAAAAATCCCAGTTAATACACATGCTGAATTGGTGCGGATACCTCCATCCCAGAGATGTCAGCTAGCTATGCATAGAACATATGTGGGAGATGGGATAAGTCACAGACGCATCGGAGTTGGTGGGGCGGTGATCCCTTGACGGGTAATAGATAATTAGGTACGACGGGTGTGCCACGGGTAGTAACCACCACTTGACCTGCATAGCGTATATCGTCCAGCGGAGCGGGCGGGTTAGCTCTAGTATACATCTATGCGAGTGTTTGTGTATTGTATATGTGTGTACATACATGTGAATGTGCGTATGGGTGACTTGGGTGTGAGTGTGGCGGGCGTGTGTTTGTAGGCTAACTAACTATGCCCATCGAGAACTGCCTGGCTTACCTGAAACAACCCCGATCTAACTGCGCCACTCATATTTAGCTGATTGCTATTTACCCCGTGTCCTCTGTCTGCTGCAGATTCTGATCACCACGGCCGACTTTTATTCGGACGAGATCAAACAGAACCTGTTCGAGACAATGCAGGAGCTGATTTCGCTCAACATCGTGCCCATCATCAACACCAACGATGCGGTGGCGCCCCCTCCGCAGATCGACGAGGATCTGGCCGGGGTGAGTGCCCCCCCCCCCCCCCCCCCCCCCCCCAGTGGCGCCCCTGCGCTGCCTATCGGTGTGGTGTGTGAAACACTATCCGGGTGACTGCATCCTCATGAGTGCACTAGCGGCGGGCATGCCGTGGCTTTTAGAAGCAACACGTTCGCCCGTCACCGTAAAACAACTAGACCGTTAAATGGAATAGCATTTTCACAGGCGGCTTTTGCTTCGGCACACATGCTTGTGCTTTGAGTGGGATTGCAATGTGCGATTTTGTGGTGTGGTTTGGGAGCTTGTCACACACAGCACACCATAATTTGCACTGGCACTATCACTGTCCTCATACAACGCACTCGCTATCGCTACAGCTCGTGGCGCTTGTTTTGCTTCGGCATTTGCCCGGTGATGTTCTCCATTGGGCGTGCACCTCCCAGCATGTCCGCATGTCATCCGGCTCCCTTGCCAGCGATGAGCGGTACGTATAGCGGGCGCTGACCTGCCCGATCTGTTTCAGAGCCTAGCCAAGTCAGCCAAGCCATCGAACCGACCAGTGAGTGCCGAATCTTCAGCGACGCCAGCGACCTCTGCGGCGGACGCGCTAACCCGTGCTTAGTCATATCGGTAGAGCAGCAGAACAGCAGCTGAACGGCAGAACAGCATGTTCGGGGACGGCGGCGCTGTGTGGTGGTGGTGGATAACGGCTCCTGCTTGCGTGTCATGTCTCTGCCTCCCAATATTTTCAAACGCATGTTCCGGTGGAAGTCTGCAGACAATGTATTGGTGTGGGCGAGATGGAGGAAAGCATTTGATCTAAATGTGCTATGATTTGGTGGAGGTGTCTTGTGGCGGTTAGAACGATAACAAAGGTGATTGGCATACGATGAGTACTGACTGATGGTATCCGTGAGAGTCCATACTTGTGCCTGGATCCCGAAGTTGGATATGGGATCCCAGTGGGTCCCTCGGCATAAAATGCATGAAGATCTTGGATCCCAGTGGATCCCTCTGCTTAAAAATGCATGAAGATCTGGGATCCTCCTGAATCCCTCGGCGTACAATTCTTCAGGATCTGGGATCTTTGTGGATCCCTCGTCTCAAAATATATCAGGATCTGAGATATTTGTGGATCCCTCTGCTTATTGTGGGCCTGCATCTGGTGTCCCATGTGTTCCCTGGACAGAGGACACAGATAGCCGGATATCAGCTGGATCCCGGGATCCAGGCGCATGTCTGCCCGTGACAACATTTATTTCTCGAGCCTTCGCTTCACTTCGCGCCCGGAGTAACCATGGCAGGCAGCAGAGCTTTAGGTCGCCTGGCAACTCCAGGACTGAGTTAACCACCTTCCTGTGACGCGCACGTCAGGTGGGAGGGGAAGTATGACTAACAAGTTCTTCTTTCAGCAGAATCGGCTGAGCTGAGGTGTCATGATGTACTGCATGTAATAGTTAACGTCTTCTGTGACTTTTGTGTGGCTGCTTACCCGATACTTATACTTCGCTGTTGTAATGAATCCGCATGACTTGCATATCTCGCCTCCTTTGGCTTACAATGGTTGAAACCCTTCAAACTTTTGTAAGGAATGTAAGGCATTTTCGTAATTGTTCGATGCTTTGGTTCTAGTTGAATGTAACTATTTACAACAACAAAAATGTGTTAAAACAGCAAACCCAAAAAACGTTAAATAAATAAGCTTCACTACGATGGCTGGACAGACATCAATTACTTATTGCTTTATACCTTACCCATATTTATATGTAAGTATTATATGTCCTGAAAGCTAACTTAGCTGAACGTAATCACATTTATATCCATACGCCGCACAACTGTCCAATTACCCAACAAGAATCCACCCAACGAGTCCTCTCTACACCCGGACCGTTCGAACCGTAAACGAGTCCGTTCCTCTCCCACTTCCGTCTCTTCGCCGCCGTCTAACCTTCCACCCCTCCGCAGGTGATCCCCGGCACCGTCTCACCCCTCCGCCTCCTCCGCAGGTGATCCCCCGACACCGTCTCACCCCTCCGCCTCCTCCGCAGGTGATCAGCATCAAGGACAACGACAGCCTGGCGGCGCGGCTGGCGGCGCAGCTACACGCCGACCTGCTGATCTTGATGACCGATGTGGACGGTCTTTACACGCGGCCACCCGATCAGGACGGCGCCCGCCTCATCGACACATATGTGCCCGGTTCCAATGGCGAGATCAAGTTCGGCGGAAAGTCGCGCGTCGGCACCGGCGGCATGGACTCCAAGTCAAAGGCGGCCACCTGGGCTCTGGATCATGGAGTGTCCGTGGTCATCTGCAATGGACTGCAGGATAATGCTATCAAGAACATCGTGGCCGGCAGGCGCGTCGGCACGTTCATTACGAAGACCAACCCCGGCGGACAGGCGGTCGAGGTGCTCGCCAAGGGAGGTGAGTGCTGACTTTGCTGATGTGCTGACTTCGCTGATGGGATTACTGTGCTCACTCATCAGCCAGTAGACAGGCACTGGTAGACTGCGTATGCATTGCAAAGAGGATCTGCTGTCTTTCGACCTGACGTGTTAGCAGTGTGTTGAGACTGTCGAAAGTGTGTCAGCTAAATGCCAGCTGGATGTTTGTAACGTTTTAGATTTCAGCATTGTGCCGACATTGTGTCAGCAGTATATCAGCAATGTGTCAGTAGTGCATCAGCAACATCCCTCCGTTCCAGCGCGTCGCGGCAGCCGCGTCCTCCAGTCTCTCAACTGGCAGGAGCGTGCCAACGTCATCACCACGCTGGCCTCTCTGCTGGAGTCCCGCTGCGCGGAAATCATCGCCGCCAACGAGATCGACCTGAAGAAGGCCAAGGCGGAGCACCTGAGCGAGGCGATGCAGGCGCGCCTGAGGCTGACCCCTGCCAAGCTGTCCGACCTGGCGACCGGACTGCGGCAGATCGCGGCGGACGGCCGCCGGCAGCTGGGCCGAGTGCTGCGCCGCACCCAGCTGGCCTCCGGTATGGAGCTGGAACAGGTCACCGTGCCGCTCGGGGTGCTGCTCGTCATCTTCGAGTCCCGGCCCGACTGTCTGCCTCAGGTGAGCGGTGATGGCGGATCGAGGGGTGATGGCGGATCGGGGGGTGATGGCGGATCGAGGGGTGATGGCGGATCGAGGGGTGATGGCGGATCGAGGGGTGATGGCGGATCGAGGAGTGATGGCGGATCGAGAGGTGATGGCGGATCGAGGGGCGATGGCGGATCGAGGGGTGATGGCGGATCGAGGGGTGATGGCGGATCGAGGGGTGATGGCGGATCGAGAGGTGATGGCGGATCGGGGGGTGATGGCGGATCGGGGGGTGATGGCGGATCGGGGGTGATGGCGGATCGAGGGGTGATGGCGGATCGAGGGGAGCGGAGGGCAGGCTGTCTTCTAGTCACTCGTAGTCATGTTGGGCGAATTCGTCCCGATTGATCAGACACTGGCAAGGACTAAACACGACTTGCTACCAATTTATCTTGTGCCAGGCAAACAATGGATCGGTCTTCGAGCTGCTGTTTCTTTGCAACGTTCGATTTATGATATGTACACTTTTTTCTTTTTTTCCCCCGGACCGGCCTATAGCCATTTTCCGGGTGGGGAGTGACATCTGGCAATTTGCCAGGAAAAGAGTTACGTTATCCGGTTTATGTGTACCCGGGCAAGTTAGGGAGAAGGGTAGCTATTTTACGTTAATTAATTACGTTAACCGGTTTATGTGCACCCGGAAAATTTATTGTTCAAAGTAAATATAATATCTAACATTACGTTAAGTATTTCGTTCAAGGTCAAATATAATATCTAACATTACGTTAAGTATTTCGTTCAAGGTCAAAAATAAGTAAAACACGAGACACACATACATACATATTTTTATTACATACACCTGTACAGTGTCAGTGTTGATGGAGCCGTGGCGGTGCCGTCATTGCAACAACGGGAGACTGTTGCCAGTCTCCCTGGCTCCGGCGCCTCGGCGAGACCTGGTTGTGGGGTGTATTTAGCTGGGCGAAAAGTCCTGAATAATAAAAAAAACAGCGTCTAAGGCAAAGGGGAAAAAACCTGCGCGGTGGGCCAAAAATGCGCTAGGCCAAAAAAACTGTTATATTTGATTAGCTAAACGTGTTTGGTAGAGATAATCTAAGAGGAGACCTATCAATTCAGGATTATTATCACCTAACAGTGTTTGAAGATTTAATGTGATGCGATTTTGTTGTGTGTAATTAATAATGTTCTGTCGTTTATCGTTGTGTACTGGGCAAGTAATAAGTAAGTGCTTGATTGTGTAGCGCGGATAACCTGGGCAATGTTGGCAATTTGGTGGCGGGAGATTCTCCATAATATAATAATGAGTAATTTTTGTATGACCGAGACGGAGGCGCGCCAATATTACCTCCTTCTCTCTACAATTCTGGTGACTAGATATAAAATGTTGGACTTTTGGCTTGATTGGATAAAGATGAAAATGCGGAGCGGCGTCCCACTCGCTTTGGCGCAGTATGCTAAGTTGAGAATTGATATAATTTAAAACGTCTGATACTGGGATTGGAAGTTGGTTTACTGAAGGTAATTCTAGGCTCAATTTCGCAAGTCTGTCGGCTTCCTCGTTTCCCGGGATACCTGCGTGTCCTGGGATCCAGAGGAATTTAATACTATTGTTTTTACTGTTTAAATACTTGATTAGCTGTCTGATTTTAAATACTATCGGGTTTCTACAGTCACTAATCGAGGAAATGGCCGTGAGCGAGGCGGACGAGTCTGTGCAAATGACTACTTCCTTAAGTTTTTCTTTTCTGACATATATTAATGCTAATAAAATGGATGACAATTCCGCTGTGTATACGCTATTTATGTCGGGAAGTCTAAAGTTATTGCTAACTGTGTTTGTGTAGAATGCACCACCGGTTCGGCCTTCGCCCCGTGAACCGTCTGTGTATATGTATGTGTATGTGTTGTGTTGTGCTTTGTGTTCGTGGAAGAGTGAGTGTGTTTCTGACGCGGTGACTGTGTTTTTGTTGTGTGTGAAGAGGCGGTGTGTGTCTGGTGTTGTGTCGAGCCAGTGAGATGTGAGTGGTGGCGTTGGCATTGTGGTGATGTGAGCGATGTTGAATAGTGTGAGTGTTTGTCTGATTCTGTGACTGATAAGTGGGTGTCGTTTTTGTAGTAGTGTTTGTCGTCTAGTGGGTGCGGGGTGATTTAAGATGTGGAATGTTGGGCGTGTGGGGTGTGAACTTGCTCTGGCGTAGAATCTAAGTAATGTGTATTTGCGTCGGCGGCAGAGTGTGGGAATGTTTGTGTCGATGTGTAAGTTTGTGGTGTTGGTGGTGCGGCAGGCTCCAGTCACGATGCGCATGGCAGCGTTTTGGACAGTTTGCAATTTTTTAATTTGTTTGGAACATATGTCATCAAATAAGAATGCGCTATAGTCCAGTACTGGGCGTATCAGGGAAGTATATAGTTGGAGGAGAGTGGCACGATCTGCGCCCCACTCTCGACCAGCCAATGACTTCATAATATTAATTCGTCGCGTACATCTCTGCACTAAATCATTGAAGTGTGGGATGAACGAGAGACGTGTGTCTAGCGTTATTCCCAGATACTTGAATGATTTGACGAAAGGGATAATTTGATTGTTATATTTTAATGGAATGTAGGGTTCCACATATGCAGGTTTCTTTGAAAAAAATAGAGATTCAGATTTACTTGGAGAAATTTCCAGACCCCATTGGTCGCACCATACCTTTATATCAATGAGTACTAGTTGTAACGTTTTGCTGGCTTGATCGACACTCGGGTGCGAGAACCACACCGCCAGGTCATTAGCGTACATTGAACATTTGAGACCTTTGTCGATCTTGTTAATATTACTGAAAATGTCGTTAATCATAATTAAAAATAGGGTCGGGGAGAGGACCCTGTGGGACACCGTGGTCCTGATTTTGATTTGGAGAATATGTGTTGCCGCACCTTACATTAAAAGTTCTATTTTCTAAAAAGTTTTGGATAAATTTGGCGAGTCGACCTCGAATTCCGGCCTTATGGACCTTTACTAGAAGTGCGGTTTTGTTGACTCTGTCAAACGCAGCTCTCAAATCAAGAAAGAGGGCAACTGTGACCTCTCTCCCTCGAAAGCCGCGCTGGACAGAGTCGATAAGACCAACTAAATTGTCCGCAGTGGAGCGACCAGGTCGAAAACCACTTTGGTGTGGGGTAAGTAAATTATTTGATTCAATGTATGTCCTGATGCGTCCATTAACCATGCGTTCGAATAGTTTACATGCACAACTAGTTAGAGAAATAGGGCGATAGCTAGCGGAAGAAGATTTAGGTTTGCGAGGTTTAAGTATAGGAATTAGCGTACTATTATGCCAAGATTCAGGGAAAGTGCCATCAAACCACATGGTATTGAAGGCTGTTAGTAAGTTGGTGAGACCAGTCTCTGTCAAGTTTTTTAAAGAAAGAGTAATCAATTTGATCTGGCCCTACAGAAGTTTTACCACATTTACCGATAGCATACGTTAACTCGGAGTTGGTAAAAAGAGAGTTGTAGATTTCTACGTTATTAGAGTCAAAGCTAATAGATTGAAATTGATCATTAAGTTGGTTAGTAAAAGTTGGTGTACATTGTTGTGTTGATAATATGTTAGCGTAGTGTTGTGCAAATTGTGTCGCCACCTCTAGGGGAAGCGTGTAAGATGTGTTGTGTATTTGTAAGTGTGGGATTTTGTATGACGGTGGTCTTTTATTTGAAAACGATTTAATTAATGTCCAAATTTTTGAGAGGGAGGTAAATCGATTAAAGGTAGATGAGAATTCCTGCCAAGATTCTTCTTTTGCTTTGTCAATGATTGTTTTAGCCAAAGAGCGAGTTTTCCGTACTTCGTGTTCGTTTTCTGCAGTAATACAAGCTTGAAATTTCCGAAATGCTCTTTTCCGGAGGGCGACCGCTCTCTGGCATTCTGTGTTCCACCACGGGGCAGTACGCTGCCTCGGGTGGTGTTGTGTGTGTGTGCGTGTGTGTGGAATGTGCTGATGTGCTGATGCGAGAATAGTGTTTAAAAATGTGTTAATGTCGGTCAGGGAGTCTGCGGGGTGACTAGTGTCAATGTGTTTTTGAAAGGAGGACCAGTCGGCTTTGCGAAGGTTCCATCTAGGCAGGGAGTAAAAATGTGTCTGTCCTGAAGGGACTTGTAGTTCTAAGTGAATTGAGAAATGATCGCTAAAAAGAGGGTCTGATTGTGCGTTAAATGTAAAAAGAGTCGCGATGCGTGGTGTGGCGAAGGCGAGATCAATGGCGCTGTAAGTCACCTCGCCTCCTGAGTGGTGTACGTGTGTGGGTAATTGGTCGTTAAGGAAGACCAAATTATGCCGGTCCAGTAGGTCCAGCATAATTTGGCCTCGGCGGGAATCACGGAGGCAGCCCCACGCCCGACTATGCGCGTTGAAATCGCCCATAATCAGACACGGGGTGTTAATATTTGTAATAAGCTGGGAAAAATAATCAATGTCTATGTCCTCAGTTGGACGGAAATAAATTGAGATAAGAGTTGTTCTAGCTGAGCGATTTTAATATTAACGCCGACTTCGTCTAAGGTTGTTTGAAGGTCGATTTGATGATGCAAAAGTTGGTTTGAAATAAGCAAAGCCAAGCCGCCTCGGCGCGGTGATGCGTTTACGTTATTTGTATAAAGGCTATAACCGGGGATTTTAAAAGTATAATTGTTAAAGTCGGCGTCAATAAAATGGGTTTCCTGAACATAAAGACATAAAGACATAAAAGAAAAGTGCAACAAAGAGCCTCTTGGGCCCATCCGAGGTTGCACCCCCCCCCCCCCCCATCCCCCCCCCCCCCCTCCACCAGTCTCGCCCCTTCAAATCACCTTACTCTACCTGCATAAAAGAAGGCTAATCCCACGAGTATTTATGAACTAATCCCTTCTCTGTAAAGTATTTATCTAATCTAATTTTGAAGGAAGCAAGTGTCACTGCATCAGCGACATCCCCTGGTAGCATATTCCAATGTCCTACAACCCTTCTACTGAAAAATGACTGTCGTAGCCTAGTCCTACTTTGTTTCATAATGAGTTTATGCTGATGACCTCTACCTCGATTTTCCCTATTGAACTCAAACATACCCTTTAAATATCCAGAATGCTGACTATTTACAAATTTGAAGACTTCAATTAGATCTCCTCTTAGCCTTCTATATCTAAGTGAAAACATACCCAATTTCCTTAATCTATCTTCATAAGGTAAACTATCAAGACAATTAATCATTTTTGTTGCCCTTTTTTGAACTCTTTCTAACAACCAGCAATCTTTCTCATATGTTGGAGACCAGGCTTGTACACAATACTCCAAATGTGGTCTAACGTATGCACAATACAGTTTTGTTATTACCTTTTCACTCTTGTAGGAAACATTTCTGTTAATGGCCCCTAGCATTCTAAGTGCCTTTTTCCTAGCTTCTACAACCTGGTCTGACGCTGATAGTCTATTGTTTACCACGACACCTAAATCTCTTTCCTTTTCAATCTGCTCCATTTTCTGCCCACCCATTTCATACCTATGTTTACTGCTAACCCGTCCAGCGTGCATAATCTTACATTTACTCAAATTGAATTTCATCTGCCATGCTTCAGACCACTCAACTAGCTTGTCCAGATCTGATTGAAAAACATCCTGATCATGTTTTCCTCTAATAATCCTGACAACTTTTAGATCGTCTGCAAATTTCAAGACTTTGCTGTCTATACTGTTCTCAATTGCATTCACAAATATTATAAAAAGCAATGGGCCCAGGACTGAGCCCTGTGGAACCCCACTGAGAACCTCCTTCCATTGTGATTGGCACCCATTCAATATAACCCTTTGCTGGCGTCCTGAAAGCCACGTTTCTATCCAATCCAGAATCTTGCCCCTGATCCCATGAATTTTAAGTTGCAACCCCAGTCTTGTATGGGGGACTTTGTCAAATGCTTTACTGAAATCAAGAAAAGCTACATCTAGCTGTTTACCCTGATCAACGCTATCTGTTGCAACATCCAAAAACTCCAGAAGATTAGTTAAACAAGAACGGCCCTTCCTAAAGCCATGCTGTGTATCTTTGATGAGTTCATTTTGCGCCAAGAATTCAACAATCTTATCTTTGATGATTGATTCAAGCACCTTGCAGACTAATGAGGTCAGACTAACTGGTCTATAGTTTTCCTCTTTACTTCTATCTCCCTTTTTATGAATAGGAACAACATTTGCTCTTTTCCAATCAAGTGGAATTTTACTATCTGCAAGTGATTTAGAAAATATTATGGCTAATGGAACCGACAACTCCCTTTCAGATTCTCTTAAAAGTCTAGCATGGATTTCATCAGGTCCTTCTGCCTTGTTAGGCCTTACTTTCTTTAGATATTCTAGAACAAGTTCACTACTTATGCCACCTAGCTCTCCTATAGTCTCCTCTGTCTCTAGCTCAGGCTGAAGTGCTGCAATACTACTCTGGTCCTCGATAGTAAAGACAGATTGAAACTGATCATTAAGCACTTCAACCATTTCACTGTCCTTGCTAACTAACACATCATCTATCTTAAATGGACCTATATTTTTGGAAACTGTACTTAACTTATAAAAACTGAAGAACTTCTTACTATCTGCATTACAATGTCTAGCTAAATCAAGTTCCTTTGCCCTTTTAGCTGCTCTGACCTTTTTCTTAACTGAATTTCTTGCATTCTGGTAGGCCTTCTGATTTATATCTAGTGAAGATCCCTTCAAAATGCCAAATGCACTTCTTTTAGCTTGTATAGCACTCCTTACTTCTGGGGTAAGCCAAACTGGATTGCCCTTGGTTCTGTTACGTTTGTGCCTGAGGGGTATATGCCGATTTTGAATTTGGCTTAATCTAGCTTTGAAAACATTCCAGGCCTCACATGCATCTAAACCTGCCAACTCAACATTCCATTTTATCTGTGCGAGGTCATTTCTAATACCATCAAAATCAGCCCGGCTGAAGTTTGGAACCATAATAAGGTTATCTTTGGGCCTCATTTCTGATGAGATATTGAATTTAACCATATTGTGATCACTGGTTCCTAGACCTGCACAAATACTTATGTCACTAACTAGATCACTGTTGTCTGAGAATACAAGGTCTAGAATGGAGCAATGTCTGGTTGGCTCTGTTACAAACTGATGCATGAAAAGCTCCTCTTCAAAGATTTGCCTATACAACCTACACTCATTTGTTTCCTCTGCTATACTTTCGTATCCTCTTAAGTTAAAATCTCCCATAATAAGACACTGAGCCCGAAAGTTCCTACGTATTTCCTCACAAATATCTTGGTCTGTTTCAGCTTGGGAGTTCCTTGGAAGATTCCCTGGTCTGTAAAATGCACCTATCCTCAACCTTCCTCTGTTTCCTGTACCAATTTTAATGTCAAGCCAGATTGATTCTACTTCTTTTACTTTACTAGAATCATCAACTCTAGTAGTGCAGTACAAGCTATTTACATATGCAAACACTCCGCCTCCCTGCCGTGATTCTCTGCAGTATGAGAACATGTTATACCCTTGTAACTCGAAATCCTGTAGCCTATCCCTATTATACCCCTCACTAACCCATGTCTCGGTTACACAAATGATATCAGGCTTTTCAAGGGCAACATAACACTCAAACTCATCAAATTTAGACCTAATACTTTGGGCATTCAGCAACACACATGTGATCTTATACTTTGAGCTGACTCTACTAATTCTGAGGGAATTATGATCTACTGTCCTATTCTGACATGAACTTCTACCAATGCTTACTTCTTGATGCCCTAGTACTAGCGTCCCTGAACCCCCCCCCCCCCCCCTCCTACCTAGTTTCCCTGAATGACACTTCTGTAGGCATCTCCCAAAGCCTTTGCCCCCTCATCCGATAAGTGGCTACTAACGGAACAGCGGCTACTAACGGAATATTATTTAAGACATAATGTTTGAATTGCCCCCAATGGGATATTAAAGATCTAACATTCCATTGGAGGACAAATTCTGACTGGTTATTATTCATTTTTAGTCGCTGCTGTCCGGACCGCGCCCTGCGGTCGCTCGGGTGTGCCTAGGTATGCGGGAGCGGTGGCGCAGCGACCGTGACCGGGATGGCGGGGAGGGGGTCGGGCTCTCCTCAGTGGCCCGGGGGCGGGAGTGGGAGGAGGGGCGGGAGAGGGAGGAGGGGCGGGGTTGGGAGGAGGGGCGGGAGGGCGGGGAGTTGGAGCGGTAGCGCTGGTTCTGGCCGGCCTTCAGGGCGGCGGTCCGCAGGAGGGACTCGTCGTCGGACGAGAGTTCCGAAGAACGACGGGTGGTCTCCCGGCGGGGGGAGGGTCCGTCAGAGGGAGCCGGGGTGGACTCGGCTGAGCGGCGGGGCGAGTTGGGCATGGGTGGGTAGCCTGGCAAGCCGGCTCGGGGTCGGGGCAGGTCTGGCTGGGCAGCCTGCTGGTAGGGGGTTGCCTGGGGCGGGGCTTGCGGACCGGTGGTCCGGCGGGGCGGGGCCTTGGCCAGGTTGGGCAGCGGCGGCCAGGCGGCGGGGTTCAGGCCTGGGGAGAGCGTCGGGGGGGAAGCGGGCCTCTGTCGGTTTCCGTCTTTCGCCTCCACGAACGCCACCTGAGCCGGGCAGCGCCGATACCAGGCGGCGTGGGCATCGCCGCATCCGGCGCAGCACTTAGCTGCGGCGGTGCACCCGTCTGTCGGGTGTTGCCCGGCACACCGACCACACGTGTGGCAGTGTGCCTGGCAGACGCTGTCGGTGTGGCCGAATCGCCAACACTTTCGGCACTGCCGGGGGGGGGGGGGGCGGATCCAAGGGCGCACGTCTACCCTCAGGTAGCCGCAGTACACCTGGCTAGGCAATGCTAGCCCGCCGAACCTCAGGCGTACTAGTGGGTTGGGCTGCTCGTGCCTCTGGGGCCTGAGCCGCACCACCTCCACTACGCCCTGCGGCTCGAGCTCCCAGAGGATCTCCTCCTCCGAGAGGCTAGCCACCTCAGGGCACCACATGAGGCCCTCCACCGAGTTCAGGTGGATGGGGGCCTCGACGTTCACCGCTACACCGATGAACGTCTTGGTTGCCAGCAGGGGGACGTTCTGCTGTCCAGACAGGGTCTGGATCAGGAGAGCTCCTGAGTGGATCGTCTTGGCCATCCCCACGTCCCCGCCACAGATCGACCGTAGCCAGCGCCTTATGGCGAAGGGGTTGGTCGATCCAAACGGAGCACCGCCGTCCCGCTTCATTAGCAGGAACGCCGGGCCGTCGGGGGTACGCGAGTCAGGCGGGAGCCTGGCCCCTGGACGGGGCGGGCTGGGCCCCTGAAGGGGGCGGGGAGGGGGGCCGTCCAGGGGGCACGCGGTCGCGCGCCGGAAGACCCCAGAGGGGGGTCGGGCGGGTCGGGGCGGGGGGGGGGGGGGGGGGGGGGTTCCGGGGGGTAGCCATCGTCGTGGCTCAGGAGGGGATAGGATGGGGGCTAACTGGTTACGTTAACTTGCCACACACGACAGAACGTGTTGGCAACTGCAAATTAACTTCCCAAGACTGGAGGGGACCTAAACCGTGGAGGAGGCCTATTGCCAATAAAAAAATTGTATCTAAAGAGTCTACCTACTTAAAAATATATAAAGTCTACCTATCTAGGGGTCTACAACCCTGCCACACGCACGTGGTCAGGGTTCCGCACCCGGAAGCGGTGGAGGGCTGGAGAAGGCTGGCTGGTAGTCGTCCCAGGTCCGATGGATGTACACGGCTAACTTCCAGCGGTGTATATATGTTGCGATGTGTGTATGCTCAATGCGCATGCCTAACTCCCAGTCGGTGCAGTTATTGACTCTGTTGTCTGCCGTCAGGTGGCATCTCTGGCCATCAGCACCGGAAACGGCCTCCTCCTGAAGGGAGGACGCGAGGCCAAGCACAGCAACGAGTACCTGATGTCGCTCGTGAAGGAGGCGCTCTCCACGGTCGGAGCGACCAGCGCCGTCGGCCTGGTACGTGCTTTGTGTGTGTATGTCTGTCTGCGAGCTAGACCGCCAGCAATTACTGTCGAGCTGCTCAGCCAAAGGCGTACAAGTGCTGAGAACACTTTGGTTTTATGGTACCGGTTGAAATATCTCGATATCTTGAGATATCTCGTGATTTTCGGTGGCTGAGGTATGTTTCCATGGCCTGTTGAACGAAGTTCGCATCCATTGGCATCAGAGCTGCGGAAGCGAAGTGTTCGGGGCTACTGTTTGGCTTATATCCGAGTATCTCATGATGCTATGAACTGCCTGTGTGACGTGACTATGTTTGGTGACGGTGTATTGTGACGTTCTTTCCTCCGCCCCGTCAGGTGGGTAGCCGGGACGATATCAGCGACCTGCTGCAGTTGATGCTATGAACTGCCTGTGTGACGTGACTATGTTTGGTGACGGTGTATTGTGACGTTCTTGCCTCCGCCCCGCCAGGTGGGTAGCCGGGACGATATCAGCGACCTGCTGCAGCTGGACGACTGCATCGACCTGGTGATCCCGCGCGGCAGCGGCGAGCTCGTGCGCCACATTCAGGACCAGAGTCGCCACATTCCAGTGCTCGGACACAGCGAGGGCGTCTGCCATGTCTACATCGACAAAGACGCAGACATGAACAAGGCCCTCGAAATCGGTACGACAAACTACACACAGCAACACATCATTTCATTCATATTAATTTGCCGACTGCAATTCAACAGTATTATTCAATAATGTATTATTATTTAAGCATTTATGTGATGGCTCTTAGTAAAATAATACAACTAAACCGAAATCCCTGGTGTGACTGCCTCGTATTGACTCAAACATGTTCAGCAACCCTGCGTGTTGCACTTGTCTTTGTTAACTCCCGAGAGCCTCAGTTTGCTCGCGTCTGACCAGCGTCTCCTCGTACCGCAGTGAAGGACAGCAAGTGCGACTACCCCGCCGCCTGCAACGCCATGGAGACGCTCCTGATGCACAAGGACCTGATACAGGTACCCAATCTCTTCAACAACGTCTGCAAGCTGCTCAAGGAGAACGGCGTGGAGCTGTTCTCCGGTCCCAAGCTGAACGAGCTGCTCACCTTTGGCCCGCCTCTGGCGCCCTCTATGCGCACCGAGTACGGCGACCTCGCCTGCTGTATCGAGATCGTCGACGACCTGGATGAGGCCATCGAGCACATCCACGAGTTCGGCTCGTCGCACACCGACTCGATCGTCACCGAGAGCGCCACCGCGGCGGCGAAGTTCCTGGACGGCGTCGACAGCGCCTGCGTGTTCCACAACGCCAGCACGAGGTTCGCCGACGGCTACCGATTCGGACTTGGCGCCGAGGTGGGCATCAGCACGGGCCGGATCCACGCGCGCGGCCCGGTCGGTGTCGAAGGCCTGCTCACCACTAAGTGGGTGCTGCACGGCTCCGGGGATACTGTCGAGCAGTTCAAGACTGGCGAGAAGGCATATGTTCATGAGCAGTTGGCGATTGAGGACGGCGATTCGGACCCCGCCGAGCCCTCTGGACGGGGAAGCGACAGGATCGAGTCCGTGCTGGAATGACTGCGCCGGGAGACGGCACGCGTGCTCCTGTCGATGACGTCACTCGGCTGGCGTCAGGGGTGACGTCACTCGAGAGACACCACGGCTGACATCAATCGGGCGGCGTCAAAATGACTTCACCGGATCCAGACGTCACACCGTCCAATGTCGGTGGCTGATGTCACAGGCTCCGTGCGCTGGGTCTTGGTTGCTGTACAGTGTACAGCCCCAGATGCCTGTGTTTTAGGTGTGTGGATTCTGTGGGGTCTGTACGCTTCGCACATCGCCATTTTCGTCTTTTCCCTGGTGGTGTGCAACGAACATTGGCTTCTTCACTCTGCATCTGGTTCATTTGTTCAGCGGAAACAGTGGTATAGACACAAGCGGTGTCGGTACTCGGGACTAGTTCTGCTGATAATTTTGCATCAAAGTCTAGGCACAGCAGGTGGTGGTTGGTTTCGATTGTGTATAGGACCATGCATTGTCAAAATATGTCAAAGTTGACATTTGACATTTGTTCTATTCCAGCGGCGATGTGTGCTCTTGGATTAATAATTAATTGGAGAGTGGAAGTACAACGCACAAGCTTTGCTCAGTCGACATGGAGAATGCTGAAAACCCGTATTTTGTACTGATAATAAATAATGTTTTGTGACGCCATTGTCTTTCAGCTGAGCACGGTTAAAAGTGAATAGTGAATTCCAAACGTCCGTGAAGTTAGCGACTTATTCAGCGATGGATTCAAATTTGGCCCAAACCTCGGCCGACAGTCAATTCTGGCACGCCGATCACGTACCTATATGCCCGTTTTGCTGTGCAATGTCATTCAAAGTTAAATTCAAGGTAAAATGACGGGGTACTGCATAACGTCCCGCATTTATTGCCGGATCCTTTTCAAAGTGGTCCCAGAAGATGATAGACAGGGTCCATATCTAACGTCCGTCATTGTGACCCGACCCATGACCTTTGATCTTCGAGGTCAAAGGACGGAGTAACGCATAACGTCCCGAATTTATTGCCGGATCCTTTCCAACGTGGTCCCAGCCAATAGACAATGTCCATATCTAACGTCTGTCACCGTGACCTTTGACCCTATATATATATATATATATATATATATATATATATATATATATATATATATATATATATATATATATATATATATATATATATATATATATATATATATATATATATATATATATATATATATATATATATATATATATATATATATATATATATATATATATATATAT
>JAXIVJ010016793.1:0-27895 GCA_036785665.1 Chirona hameri | reverse complement strand
CTCGCTCTCTCTCGCTCTCTCTCTCTCTCTCTCTCTCTCCTCTCTCCTCTCTCTCTCTCTCTCTCTCTCTCTCTCTCTCTCTCTCTCTCTCTCTCTGTCTCTCTCTGTCTCTCTCTGTCTCTCTCTGTCTCTCTCTGTCTCTCTCTGTCTCTCTCTGTCTCTCTCTGTCTCTCTCGCTCTCTCGCTCTCTCTCTCTCTCTCTCTCTCTTCACATCTCTCTCTCTCTCTCTCTCTTCACTCTCTCACTCTCTCCCTCTCTACCCAGGGTAATAGAACAACGGGTAGAACAGTAAGGAATGTAACGCCCAAATGAATTAGACAAGATATATTTGTTATCGTAATTGTTTTGTCTATTATAATTAAAGGTATTGTTTGCTATCAATAACTTCTTTTTCCATAGATTACATCTATATTTATTGAATTAAACGCCTGCAAATATACGAAGTAGTGTCAAAGTAGTGTATTTGCAGTACTTGTAGCATTTGGAAGCGATCATATTGAATTATACTACGATGTAGTAGTCCATGTAGTGTATATTTCAGTACTGTAGTAGCATTGGGAAGCGGTCAGCGGTCGCTCCGACATTTTTAACCCCCAAGCCCATTTAACCCGTTTACGCCCGGAATATCGAAAAATGATAAATACAAATGTTGTAGCTAAGGCTTGTAGCTATCTGTTCCAGAAGTCGGATTTAAAATATGTACCATAGGTTACGAGCCAGCCTCGTCTGAAAATCATCGATTTACATGGGAACCCTATGGTGTAGTAGGTTTTTAACGCCGCAAACGCCCGAGTGCTGCCAACTGTTACTGGTGGGGGCTGCATAAACCTGCCTGCCATCATGCTGATTCAGAGAATGTATGGGTTTTGGGTCCACGACCAAGGGTTTTCGAGTCCATCGCGTTTAAACGGTTTGAATTTGCCCCTTATAAAAGGGAGGAGTCCACCTTGGTCTTGTAAAAAACAATATGGTATAACCCTATTCCTTGCGGGCGGCTAGATTTACGTTAACATGTGGGGTGGTCAGATTCTGGCCCCCCCCCCCCCCAAGAGATCTCGTCGAGAGCCGCTCGGTCGATTTCGATGGGACAAAAAACATTCGATTCGTCATCAAAGGATTTATTTTGAACCCCGAAATGTCTTTTTTGTTCAAAAATGGTGGACCAGGGGTAAAACAAAATCGAACATTTTTTTTATTGGTTATTGTGGTCATATGGTTCGACCAATTTTCATGCAACAAACGTTTTTGAGTTTGAAATGTACTGGTTTTCAACATATCAGAAGAAAACTACCAAAATGACAAATCATAGGCGTATTCAGGGGATGTAAAATGGGGGGGGGATTTTCTGAGAGCAAATATGTGATGTTCGTGATTGTTTGGGGCGGTAGGAACGTCACGTCACATGTGGACATTATTTGCTGTAATTTGTTAAATGTAATATATTGCGCATAGGAGGATCCAGGTAAACAATGTGGGGGGCACCATGCGAGTAACGTTTTTTATCATCTTACTAATTTGAAGTTGGACCTAATTGGAGGGAGGATATCGTCTCCCATTTTTTGTACCTGAGTGCGCCTCTGCCAAAAAATATGTACAATCCCGGTATGTATGATGCATATTGCAATGCAAATGTTTCTGATGCATTGATTGCACCGCAAACTACGAAGGAAGTATGCGCCGCACAACCGCATTCGTAACACCCTCCCCAAAACAGGAGCCTGGCATCTCCTCTACCGGGCCGATTTTTTCAAAATGTTGACACAACATGCCCAATTCAATTCAAATTCAATTTTAGACGCCGAATATAGGTACTGTTGCCTACCGATCTGACAAACACATATAAATGGACATCAAATGCACTTCTGCCTGACGACCGCGCCGTAACGAGAATAAACGAGATGTTTCATTATTCATATATGGTGCACACTGCACACTGAGGCTAAGTGTATCACACACAGCGATCGCTGAACATCTATTGTCGCGGCTCAGCATCCCGATCAGGGAGGTGCCAACCTCCCCCGGTGGTATTATGGACTCGCTCAGCAGCTATGACGTCATCTCTAACTCCGAGTGCGAATGCCTGTTGCACTTCGGGGGAAATTGCGGCCCGCGCAGGTTCAGGGTTCGGAAATTTGCTCCCAGCCCAACCTGGTTAGAAATCGGCACCGTTGGGCTCTCGACTTCGGAGGGCATTTCATGCTGCGTCTCTGCAGGCTGGTCTGACGATCGAGTCGTGGCCTTTAATCGGCCGTATAGTTGGCGGCACTTTGTCCGTTACTTGCCCACTCCAGCGGTGCCTGAGCTCTCTATCTGGTTGGAAATCCCGGCTGACTGTTGCTTCCCCTGAGTCAGCCGGTCCGCTCAGTTCCGGGCCTGCGCGTCACGAAACCGGAAAGCTACGTCTGTTACGTCTGCACTCACTACGCAAGCTGGTCTGCTGCACTACGCAAGCTAGTCTGCTGCACTACGCACGCTAGTCTGCTGCTCTACGCAAGCTAGTCTACTGCACTATGCAAGCTAGTCTGCTGCACTACGCAAGCTAGTCTGCTGCACTACGCAAGCTAGTCTGCTGCACTACGCAAGCTAGTCTGCTGCACTACGCACGCTAGTCTGCTGCACTACGCAAGCTAGTCTACTGCACTACGCAAGCTAGTCTGCTGCACTACGCAAGCTAGTCTGCTGCACTACGCAAGCTAGTCTGCTGCACTACGCAAGCTAGTCTGCTGCACTACGCAAGCTAGTATGCTGCACTACGCAAGCTAGTCTGCTGCACTACGCAAGCTAGTCTGCTGCACTACGCAAGCTAGTCTGCTGCACTACGCAAGCTAGTCTGCTGCACTACGCAAGCTAGTCTGCTGCACTACGCAAGCTAGTCTGCTTCACCACGCAAGCTAGTCTACTGCACTACGCAAGCTAGTCTGCTGCACTACGCAAGCTAGTCTGCTGCACCACGCAAGCTAGTCTGCTGCACTACGCAAGCTAGTCTGCTGCACTACGCAAGCTACGTCTGCTGCACTACGCAAGCTAGTATGCTGCACTACGCAAGCTACGTCTGCACTGTTGGATCCAGGGGGAGTCAGGGGCAAATGCCCCCCCCCCCCCCCGCAGTAATCGTGGGGGGGGGGCATTCAATACAAGTATCCCCCCCTCCTGCGCGTTCCCAATTTATCGTAAAATCGTAAAAATTGTCTTTACAGCAGTCAAAATCCAGCTATCCACAGTCAAAAACCCGAAAATTTCGCGCCGTTTCGCGGCATGACACAATTTTCACAATTGCTTATACAAATTTGGAAAATGGGAAAATGAATTCCATTAAGTATCTGGCAGAGGCTCTGGTAATTGTGACGGTAATTGCTGGCACCTCACTAAGCCAAATATCACAAAATACTGCTATTAATTATGTATCAATGCATTGCGGAAAAAATGTGACATTACTGATAGAAACCGAAAACAAAAATGGGAACGCGATGTCGGCTTCCATCATGAAGGAACTGTTGCACATTAAACAATCTACGAATTTAGTGTATTTACTTTACCTGCATTACAGAATAATAAGTAGAATAATAATAACTAATGAGTTCTTACATACAATTCGAATATCCGACAATAGCACTTGTACATTGTGTACGCGTGATACCGAAACAATAATTCATTTATTCTGGCAGTGTCCAGTTACTCAAACATTTTTGCAAGATATCTATAGAAAGTTGCACACTCAATAGCAAATACATTTTCACCACAACGTTCAGTCATGGTTCTTCACACAAGAAACAGATCCATTACAAACACTCATAATCACTGTAGCTAAAGCAGTAATATATCTGTAACAAAGTGGTTATGACGCTCAGTTATGACCCTCTGTGACGTCACCAATGACGAGATATCTTTTTTTTCTTCTTTTTTTACCCGGACCGGCCTATAGCCATATCCCGGGTTTGGGGAAAGTACTTCTGGCAATTTGCCAGGCAAAGAGTTACGTTAGTCGGTTTATGGGAACCCGAGCAAGAAAGGGAATAGGGTAGCTATTTTACGTTAAGTGAATTGTTCACAGTAAATCTAAAGTCTATCTTACGTTAAGTATTTCGTTCAAAGTCAAAGTTAAAATAAAACACGAGACACATACATACACAATATATTTCATACACACACAGAGCAGAATACTTGTACAGTGTCAGAGTTGATGGAGCCGTGGGGTGCCGTCATTGCAACAGCGGGAGACTGTTGCCAGTCTCCCTAGCTCCGGCGCCTCGGCGAGACCTGGTTGTGGGGTGTGTTTAGCTGGGCGAAAAGTCCTGAATAATAAAAAAAACCAGCGTCTATAGCAAAGGGGAAAAACCTGCGCGGTGGGCCAAAAATGCGCAAGGCAAAAAAACCCTGTTATATTTGTTTAGCTAAACGTGTTTGGTAGATATAATCTAAGAGGGGACCTATCAATACAAGATAACTATCACCTAACAGTGTAAAAAAGTTTGACAGGGTGGATACTGCACCGCAGCGCAGCGGACACTGCACCGCAGCGCAGCAGCCACCGCACCGCGGCGCAGCATCGGCGTGTGATCTGGTTTGGCAGGGAATCATGCCGCCGCCAACGCAAAATCGCACATCAGCCATCGGCGTCCCATCGCAGAAATCCCCCGCCAAATCAGCCACGTCACGAAGAGCCACGGCCAGAAACCCTCGCCGCGGGGCCGAGATCCAGCAGGGGGCCCCCGCAACAAGACACCGGCAGCCAACGCGCAACCCCACGTCGGCAGCAACATGATTTAACATACTGCACCGCAGCGCAGCGGACACCACACCGCAGCGCAGTGAGCACCGCACCGCAGCGCAGCGGCCACCGCACCGCAGCGCAGCATCGGCATCTGTTATCAGGGGCGGGTGTTCAAGTACTCGGCTTTAGCAAGAGCGGAGTAGAGGGGAGAGGAGGGTTGGGAGGAGCATTACGTTAAGAAATGAACAACGAATTCCAATGGAACCTTTCGTTGCGCGACTGATTTGGCAGGGAATCATGCCGCCGCCAACGCAAGACCGCACATCTACCTACCATCGGCGTCCCATCGCAGAAATCCCCCGCCAAATCAGCCACGTCACG
Source organism: Chirona hameri (assembly GCA_036785665.1). NCBI lineage: Eukaryota > Metazoa > Arthropoda > Thecostraca > Balanomorpha > Balanidae > Chirona > Chirona hameri. Next base: position 22,802 of record JAXIVJ010016793.1, on the reverse strand, counting down.
AACAGCGCCGGCCATTCGCCGCGCGGCCGAGATCCAGCAGGGGGCCCCCGAAACAAAACACCGGCAGCCAACACGCAACCCCACGTCGGCAGCAACGTGATTTTAACATAATTTAACATGCTGCACCGCAGCGCAGCGGACACTGCACCGCAGCGCAGCAGCCACCGCACCGCGGCGCAGCATCGGCGTGTGGTCTGGTTTGGCAGGGAATCATGCCGCCGCCAACGCAAAATCGCACATCAGCCATCGGCGTCCCATCGCAGAAATCCCCCGCCAAATCAGCCACGCAACGAAGAACCCTTCGCCGCGCGGCCGAGATCCAGCAGGGGGCCCCCGCAACAAGACACCGGCAGCCAACCCGCAACTCCCGCGTCAGCAGTAACTTGATTTAACAGTTAGTCAGGAAGTTATTTCTGACTGGTTTGGCAGGGAATCATGCCGCCGCCAACGCAAAACCGCACATCAACCATCGGTGTCCCATCGCAGAAATCCCCCGCCAAATCAGCTACGCAACGAACAGCCAAGCCATAACCATTCGCCGCGCTACCAATCCAGCAGGGGGCCCCCGCAACAAGACACCGGCAGCCAACACGCAACCCCACGTCGGCAGCAACCTGATTTAGCGACCAATTTGACAGGGAATCATGCCGCCGCCAACGCAAAACCGCTCATCTACCATCGGCGTCCCATCTCAGAAATCCCCCGCCAAATCAGCCACGTCACGAACAGCGCCGGCCATTCGCCGCGCGGCCGAGATCCAGCAGGGGGCCCCCGAAACAAAACACCGGCAGCCAACACGCAACTCCCACGTCAGCAGCAGCACAATTTAACGGTTAGTCAGAAACAACTGAATTAAGTATTTGTTGGAGGTGATTTATTGTTTCTTGTTGAACCGTCTCAAATTGCGGCGGTAGCGGTTACTTTCAGAGGGGCTGGGGGGGGGAGGGGCTACGAGGGAGCTGGGAAGGAGGGTGGGGGGAGGGGAGGGATGGCAGGGAGAGGGTGAGGGACTGACTGTCTTCAGAGAGAGGAGGAGGGTGGAAGTTTGGGAGTTGGCGGGTGACGGCTCTGATCATAGAGGCGTCAGAGTCCTCAGAGGACTCAGAGGACTCGAGCGGGGACTCCGCCAGAGATTCGGCGGGGGTGGGAGTGGGTGCCGCTGGGGCACTGCCAGAGTCCAGAAGGGACTCGGCGATGCTAGAGTCCAGAAGGGACAGAAGGGACTCGGCCTGCTCTGCCGTCGGTGGGGGTGTGCACTGCCGCCGCTGTGACGAGGCAGGCGGTGGCACCGGTGGGGTGGACCCACTTGAGGTCCGACGGGGGGGCACGGGTGGGGTTCGGTGGGATGGGGGCAGCGGGGGCCAGACGCTGGGGGCCAGCGCTGGGATGGGAGGTGGGGTGGGGGGACCGCCTTGCGGGCCCGGGTCTGCTCGGCGGCTATCGCTCGGGCAGGGCAGTCACGGGACCATGCGGGGTGGGCGGCCCCGCACGACACGCAGCGAGTGGCTGCGGTGTCGCCACCGACACATTGGGCTGTGTCGTGCGTCTCGGCGCACTTCCCGCAGATGGACTGGCGGGCGTGGCACTGACGCTTGTGATGGCCAAACCGCCAGCAGGCTCTGCACTGCAGTGGCTCTTGGGTCCACTCCTTGACTGTGACTACTATGTAGCCACAGTAGATGCGTTCCGGGAGCTGTAAGCCCCGGAAACGCAGCCGGACCATGGGGTTGGGGCCTGGTCGCTTAGACCGCATCCGGACCACTTCTGTCACCCCCTGAGTCACTAGCTCCTGGAGGAGCACGGTCTCAGTCAGATTGCTGACTTCGGGGCACAGGATGAATCCCTGGCAGGAATTCATGTGGTCGGGGGCCGTCACCTCACAAGCCTTGTCCATGAAAGACGGGATGGCTAGGAGGGTGGCAGTCTGCTGGCCAGACAGGGTCTGAACCAGCAGAGCGCCGGAACGGATGGAGCGCGCGCTGGCCACCTCTCCGCAGAGGGCGACCAGTTGGCGGCGCACCGCGAACGGGTTGGAGTGCCTCATGGTCACTCCGTCCTTCCTCTGAATGAGGAGGAGAGCAGGCCCGTCGGGTGGCGAGGTGTTGGGGGAGCCAAGCACCGGGTCGGTCCAGGCGAGGCTCCTGAGGGGAGCCGGGGGGTCCAGGAGGACCGTCCGGGGGGCAGACCCCTGAAGGGGGTCGGGTGGCTTCTGAAGGAAGCCGGGGGGTGGCCGCGCGCCGGGACGGGAGGGGAGAGACTCCTGAAGGGGGCCGGGCGGGGGGTCGCCATGAGGGGACGGAGGGGCGGGGAAGTCGCCATGAGGGGACGGAGGGGCGGGGAGGTCGCCATGACCGGAGGAGGTAGGGGAAAGTTTAATGAATAACCTAAGTTACGTTAACGTGGCACACACGGCAGAACGTGTTGCCAGCTGCAATTAATCTAAAGAATGAAGCGGGTTCTCTACCTTGCAAATTGTGGAAATTACGTTACCTACTTAAAAATATCTAAGGGCTACCTATCTAAGGGTCTAACGACCCTGCCACAAGCACGTGGACAGGGTCCCGCACCCGGAAGCGGTGGAGAGCTGGAGAAGGCTGGCTAGAAGGCGTCCGTAGGTCCGATGTCGATGAAAGGATGACGAGATATCCTTAACCTTTTATTGGCCTGCCGAAGGGCGTCGCCGTAGCCTCTGCGCCTGCGTGGACTCTGACCGGCGGGTAGTGGTGGCGTGCCGCCGGCCGCCGCTGGGGAGTTCTAGTCTTGACTCCGCCGCGACCTGAAGTCGGCCCCCGAACGCGCTGTCGCGTTGGCGGACTACCGTTGCCGGCCAAATTGGCCAGACTGTATCTTCTTTTCGAACTGTTGGTGTTTAATCCGACAACAACACGAGACTTTTTAAAAACTGGACTATCACTTGTTTTATTGAGAAAGAGAGAAAGACGGAACAAGATTACAAGATCCCGCAACGCCGGTAAAAAACCTGAAACCACTCATATGATGAATTTATTACAAATTGAAGTACAAAAAGAACAGCTTGCCAGCTTGCGAGAAGTGTATTGTCTAGGCAGGCTACAGTGGTGTGTGCCAGAGTGAGGAGTGTATTGTCTAGGCAGGCTACAGTGGTGTGTGCCAGAGTGAGGAGTGTATTGTCTAGGCAGGCTACAGTGGTGTGTGCCAGAGTGAGAAGTGTATTGTCTAGGCAGGCTACAGTGGTGTGTGCCAGAGTGAGAAGTGTATTGTCTAGGCAGGCTACAGTGGTGTGTGCCAGAGTGAGAAGTGTATTGTCTAGGCAGGCTACAGTGGTGTGTGCCAGAGTGAGGAGTGTATTGTCTAGGCAGGCTACAGTGGTGTGTGCCAGAGTGAGAAGTGTATTGTCTAGGCAGGCTACAGTGGTGTGTGCCAGAGTGAGGAGTGTATTGTCTAGGCAGGCTACAGTGGTGTGTGCCAGAGTGAGGAGTGTATTGTCTAGGCAGGCTACAGTGGTGTGTGCCAGAGTGAGGAGTGTATTGTCTAGGCAGGCTACAGTGGTGTGTGCCAGAGTGAGGAGTGTATTGTCTAGGCAGGCTACAGTGGTGTGTGCCAGAGTGAGGAGTGTATTGTCTAGGCAGGCTACAGTGGTGTGTGCCAGAGTGAGGAGTGTATTGTCTAGGCAGGCTACAGTGGTGTGTGCCAGAGTGAGGAGTGTATTGTCTAGGCAGGCTACAGTGGTGTGTGCCAGAGCAAGAAGTGTATTGTCTAGGCAGGCTACAGTGGTGAGGAGTGAGGAGTGTATTGTCTAGGCAGGCTACAGTGGTGTGTGCCAGAGTGAGGAGTGTATTGTCTAGGCAGGCTACAGTGGTGTGTGCCAGCTTGCGAGAAGTGTATTGTCTAGGCAGGCTACAGTGGTGTGTGCCAGAGTGAGGAGTGTATTGTCTAGGCAGGCTACAGTGGTGTGTGCCAGAGTGAGGAGTGTATTGTCTAGGCAGGCTACAGTGGTGTGTGCCAGAGTGAGGAGTGTATTGTCTAGGCAGGCTACAGTGGTGTGTGCCAGAATGAGGAGTGTATTGTCGAGGCAGGCTACAGTGGTGTGTGCCAGAGTGAGGAGTTATTGTCTAGGCAGGCTACAGTGGTGTGTGCCAGAGTGAGGAGTGTATTGTCTAGGCAGGCTACAGTGGTGTGTGCCAGAGTGAGGAGTGTATTGTCTAGGCAGGCTACAGTGGTGTGTGCCAGAGTGAGGAGTGTATTGTCTAGGCAGGCTACAGTGGTGAGGAGTGAGGAGTGCCAGAGTGAGGAGTGAGGAGAAGAGTGTGAGCCGTGGCGAGACGGCTGTATCATGTATGGCCATGTGAGTGCGACAGTGTGCAGTGCTGTTTGTATTGATGTATTTGTTTTTTTGTGAATAAATAAGCCCTTCGGTGGGACAAACGATAAAAAAATTGCTGGCACTGGCGGGGAATCGGGGGCAAATACCTCCGCCCCACAGGAATCTGGGAGGGGAATTCAATACAAGATGCCCCCCTCCGCTCGTTCCCTGCACTGAACGTGAAAAACAATGATCTTTGGAGAAAATTTCATGAAAACGGAAGTTTTTTCTTGAGTGATTGAATTTGAAGTTTGTATATATCCCTTTCTTTCAATGATAGACAAAACAACGCACCTGATGCAATTCAAGCAGCCCTGGTGACACTTAACCCGCGCCCCGCTGGGGGGAGGCGGAATCTGGCCCCCTCCCGGATTTTCTGATTAACTTGAAAACTATGATAGATATAAACGTGACACTTTCAGTACCTTATGCGGCATCCATTCTACGTCTTCTCACCAAATTCGAATGAAATTAACGTAGTATTGTGGGAGATAATGACGTTTTGATGACGCCATGTCATGCCATTTCTGGTGGAAAAACGATTAATGTTTGAACAATCATAAAAAATAGAGTTTTAAAGAAAATTGCAAATAAAAACGTTAAAAGAAAGGAAATAACATTTTCTTCGAAATGGCCATCTCGGATTTGCGAAATTTTGTATTTTTGACCAAAAAAAATGAGGGGAAACACTTTTTTTCGGAAAAAAATATCCACAAAATATTTTGTTTTGATTTTGTATACTCGAATACCAAATAAGGTGACCGGCCCAAATCCGAGGAGAAAAAATGGGGTACCTTTTTGCCACAAAACTTTCGACTTCTACGGCAGATATCCTCAAGCCACGTGGTGTCCATTTTCAGCGTAGCGCGCTTTGCGCGCTTAAGTTCCCACGGCGCGGTTTGTTTTGGTACATCTCATTCACTGAAGAAGAAGAAAAAACACAATGAGGCAGACAAATATCTGTACTGTTTCAAATGTAGAGCATTCCACGAGAAATGAACATAAAACATGCAAAGTGACACCCTGCCACCGATTTTGACCAAAACTGGTATATAGGGTAATCTGTGGAGCTGAAACGAGTTGTGAAAGTTTTACCGTGATCCAAGGAGTGGTTCCGGAGATATTGCCTCAGACATTTTTGCTAGGTCACGGTGCAGGTCAATATTTGTCCGCTCATATCGCCGGGAATTTATGACGCAATATGAATTTGTCATATATCATTGGAATGGCAATGAGCTACTCTATGTTTTTTTTTTTCTAAATGTTTTTGTTACATTTTCGACTTTCCAATATTTTGACATTTTCCTTTTTTAGGGGGCGACCACTATACCTCGTCCCACTCCAAGTTTGCGGCCGAAGCGCTTTAATGATAACAGCACGCGAAAAATATAACGAGGAATGTTAGGTACAAATACAAAAAATGAAAATTGCTGAAAGCGCTTCGTCCGCAAACATGGAGTGGAACGAGTGGAACGAACGAGTGCACATCAAAATGGTTATTTTTTACCATCATTTTTGTCAAAATTGTATTTTTGCCCATCAAAATCAAATGGTCAATTATCTTTCAAATAAAAAAATAAAATACATGTGCGCCTATCTATAAGAAACGTCAAACTTTGAAATTTAAATGCTATTTTTATGAAAAATAAATTATTTACCAATAGCATTTGAATCAATAAAACTAGAGATGTATAGTGAGTGCCATTTTGCTGTTGTCGTCGAGACACGTTGAATGGCATGCAAGATGACCTTTTTCTGGCATTTCTTGAACCTTGACCTGAGGTCAGTGTGTACGTCATTTTTGACAGCCCATATCGCCGAGAATTTATGACTCAATATACATTTGTTATATACCATTGGAATGGTAATGACATACTCTAAAAAGATGGTGCTGTTAGTTCTTGAATTTGTAAATATGCAAAATGTTGTCATTTTTCACAAATTTGGAAACTTTTTTGGTGACCCCTCCCAGTGGATCGAAATTTATTTTTTGACAGCATTTTTTAATAATCATTTATTTTTTAAATCAAAGCTAAAATTGATGTGCTTCTGTCTACAAATCCGTCAACTGTTAACATTTAAACAGGGTGTTTTTTTATGGAAAATTGATGGCAATATCATGAAATTTTGCCCATTTATAGGCAGAACCATATACATTTTTTTCATTTAAAAGATAATTGATTATTGATATTGATTGTAATTGTCAAAAATTTGCATTTCCTTGTACCTAGAGGGTCACCAAAGAAAAGTTTCAAAATTTCGAAAATGACCATTTTTCCCCAAATAAAAATAACAGCATGATTACCGAGCGGGTGCAAAGCGCCCGTGAGGTTTCTCGTCAACTTACTAGGCAAATTTACATTTGACCCGGCCCGACCCGGCCATGCATACGCTTTTCGGAAGCTAATAACTTTGCAACCACTGTTCCGATTGAGATTGGGTTTTCACCATTGGATAGATCCATCAAATCAATTTCGTTTTTGGTATGGTGCGTTCTGATAAAGGTGGTACCACAGCGCGTGGCAGTTGGCACACGCGAACGTCGAATTGAACAAAAAACCTTGCAAAAATGATTTTGATCAAAAATGGCTGTATTATTCTAAGCATGCTGAATACGCTGTTCACGCTGAAGCATGCAGCGCTCAGCACGTACTCCATTTTGGCGGATTTGAGAAAGGGGATCATGAACAATTTAAGGCAACTTAATTTTTATGTTGGCATCAGGGCCTATTTTAAGGGAAAACCACTAGGGGGCAAAAAGGTACCCCATTTTTTTAGGCATCTTTTCGTGGCAAAAAGGTACCCCCCATTTTTGTCCTCCGCGGATTTGGGCCGTTCACCTTATTTTGGTATTCGAGGTTAAGAAATTCATTTTTCGAATTCACACAAATGTATTTCGTGGACATTTTTCCCGAGAACAAAATGGGGTCAAAAACCCCAAAATCACAAATCCGAGATAGCCATTTGGAAGAGAATGTCATTTACTTTATTTTGACGTGTTTTATTTGCAATTTGCTTTGAAACTCTATTGTTTACGATTTTTCAAACATTTATTGTTTTCCACCAAAAATGGCATGACATGACGTCATTAAAACGTTATTATCTCCCAAAATGCTACATAAATTTCATTGCAATTTGGTGAGAAGACGTGCAATTGATGCAGTATAAAAGGTACTGAAAGTTTCACGTTGATATCTATCACAGTTTTAAAGTTATTCAGAAAATATGGGAGGGGCAGATTCTGCCCCCCCCCCCCCTCCCCCAGCGGGGCGCGTGTCACCGGGGCTGCTTGAATTGCATCAGGTGCGCTGTTTTGTCTATCATTAAAAGCAAGGGATACATGCAAACTTCAAATTCAATCACGTTGAGAGAAGAACACAAACTTCCGTTTTCATGAAGTCTTCTCCTAAGATCATTGTTTTTTCACGTTCAGTGTAGGGCACGCGCAGGGGGGGGATACTTGTATTGCATCCCCCGATTCCTGTGTGGGGGGTGGGGGGGGGCATTTGCCCCTGATGACCGCCCCCTAGATCCGCCAGTGCGGGCGGATACTCTCCCCCCTTAGGTTTTTGGGAATAGCGGAAAACGACGCCATTTCGCGCCGCCATTTTTGGTACAACTGCTTGCCTATCAATTGCCCAAATCCTGTTAATTTGTTTACCTCGGATCTCCTCAGGTCACGTCACTAAGTCAAGTCTAGTGATCCCACCTCCAAACAAATGTAAGGTCGTGCCGCAGCTACATTGTTTGACCGATCAGTTAGATACTCACAGGATTTAATCAGGTCATAAACACCTACAATTCTGCTATTTCGGATGATTTTTATATCGGTGACCTAAGGTGAGGTCTATTTTGTGACCTCCCAATTATAAGTCATTGGGGAAACATGAAAATGCATATAAATCCACAGGAAATGGTTAAATTTGCCCAATGTTCACCAGTTTCGCATCTTTTGCAAAATATACAGATCCAGTGGCGGATCTACGGTTGGGGAAAATGGGCAATTGCCCTCCCAAAAAACCGTCTGAAATCGGCGTAAAATTGACACATTTCCTGATATAGAAGAACATAAAAGCAACTTTTACTAAGGAAAGTTAGCTTCAAATCAGCTATCAATGAATAAGAAAGTCAAATCCGATGTGTTTTCAGAATTGTGAGACTTTTTGGAATTTTGCCCCCCCCCCCAAAAAAAACACCCGTTCTGGATCCGCCAATGCCAATCCATGTGGTATTTTTATCCTGTGACCTCCACGAGGTAAAATCTATTCACCCTGAGGTCATTCGTCATTTTTCTTCCATAACTTTTTCACCGTACCAGTAAGGCGCCGTAGTTGGCGCTGAACGAGCGAACGCAAAGGAATTTCTATGGTGAATTTCAACTCGATCAGGGAAGTAGTTTCTGAGATACGAATACGTGGTGCACACGTGCGCACGTGCAGAAGCACCTCATCTCTGACTTGTGGGAAACTGGCGGCTGAGAGATCCCTAACCACCAGGGCTGGAGATCTCTTTTTAGTCTGGGGGTCCAGTCTGGAGGGAGCCCACCAGCCACAGGGTCCCCGCAATACAAGGCGCCCCCGGGGTAGTGGCGAAACTAACGTTGTTGAGCGGGGGGGGGGGGGGACGGGGGTCAGGGAAGAGTTGTTGACCGGGGGGAGGGGCGTCAGCGAGAAGTTGTTGAGCGGGAGAAAGTAGAGATTTTCAAGTCGTGATTTTTGGGAGGGGCAAAAACATACATTTGCATATCGATTTGATTTTTCGTTTGGGGAGGGCAATTGACCATTTTGCCCAACAGTAGAAGACTTTGGAGGACCCAGCAAGGCCCCTCAGACCGGCGGCGAGCTCTGTCAGGTCGACCGATGGTCCTCTCAAAGACGCTGAGTAGGCCGTAATTCTTACCGAATTAAGGCCCTCCCAGGCCGACATAGAGCCCATTCAGATTGAGAGGGCCCACTCAGACTGGCATAGGGCCATCTCATGAATTAGGCACGATCAAGTCTTAATATGTTTCAGACAAGACCAGGGACCCTCAGGCCGAAATACGCTCGGGTCCTCAGACCCTCGGGCCGACAGTTCTCCTTCAGGCCGACCAAGGGCTCCCTCAAGCCGACCGAGAAGTTTGGGAGACATACATATTTTCCCCCCATTTCCCCCCATTAATTTGTAAATTAGCTGATAATTTTTTTAAGAAGTTGACTCGATTTTTTTCCTTTTTGACCGAAAAATTGACACCGAGTGCCCCGAGGTGCCCCCAGCCAGCCTCTAAGGCAGACAGAAGGTCCTCAGTCGGCCTAAGGGGCCCTCAGAAGGCTTGCAACTTCAACATGGGCTGTCCGACGTTTTTCTTGCGACCATTTAGAGGCCCTGCAAAATATTGTGACCTAAATCGAGGAGATACCATTGTGCGCCATTTTTTTGGGTGGGGGGGGGCTTTGGCCGAGGGGTCCCCCTGGGTTTTTTGCCCCCTCCCCATCCAAAAATACCTTCCGCCGCCACTGACTGAAATGGAACACCAGCAGATTAACTCCATGGAAAATGGATTTAAAGTGGGTGGGGAGGAGTGCGTGCCAAATAAATTTGACTGCATGACCTTGATCCGCCCCTCGAGACAGGACAGGTACCTGTCCGATCTCCAGACGTGAAGCCCGGTGCCTGTCCTGTCTCCAGACGTCAGGCCCGGTGCCTGTCCTGTCCACAGACGTGAGGCCCGATCAGGGGCGCAGCCAGACCTTCAGAAGGGGGGGGGGCAGGCACCTGGGAGAGGCCCCCACCCCAAAAAAAATACCCCTGGATATGAAAAACTCTACGGATTTCGGCCACTTTATTTTGTGAGGCCCCCTTTTTAGCATTTTTTTCTTCTACTTTTGATGAGCTGGATTGGACCAGGACCCTCAGTAGGCATTGTACTGAGCGCATTACTAATTTGTATTGTTATGTACAGGAGATAAAACCTATCTTAGCTAACAACAGGTGGGTTCGGCTTTTGAGTGTGGGGCGCCTGAAATTTAGAAAAAATGTACCCCATTTTGATACGTGTATTTAAGCCTTTGCAGCATTTTTTAATGTGGATTTTCATGTTATAAAGGTAGGTAGGTATGTACTTGTTAGTTAGCGCCGCGAAGCGGCGCGAAATTTTTACGGTTTTGCCTGATAAAACCCAGAAATATAGGCGGTGTGCCACAATAAGCTAAAAATGATATTCATTCAATTCAGCGTTACGACGAACCGATAACGATGACTATGGCTTCGTGATGACGATGACTACCGATGTGACGCCGCGAAGCGGCGTGAAAATGTTAATTTTAGGTCCTGGAAAACAAAATGTTAATATTGGAACCAGACCGTGAGGTGAGATGGCTTGGGGACATGGTCCTGGCCTGTTTCCACTATTAGCTTTTCGGTCCAGCAAATTGTGTACCGCTTGAGCAGCTTCCGGGTGCCGATCTCCTCGTCTTTGGCGTTCGCGTCGCCTTTTTCGGAGCTCGGCAAACTAGCTAAACATGTAGCCTGCTTGAAACTTAGAAGTGAATATTTTATGAAAGGCATGGGGCCCTGGGGCCAGCAATTGCCGCCAAGGAGAGCCTCTGCCAGACACTTAATTAAATTATTTTCCCCATTTTCCAAATTTGTATAAGCAATTGCGAAACTTGTGTCATGCCGCGAAGCGGCGCGAAATTTTCCAGTTTTTGACACTAGATAGCTGGATTTTTACTGCACTGCAAAGGCAATTTTTACGATAAATTTAAAAAATTCCCTCAAAAAGTGTGTGTGTGTGTGTGTGGAGGGGGGGGGGGGGTCGACCCTCCCCCGCCTTCTAAAAGTGGGGGGGGGAGTTTGCCCAGACCTCCCCCGACCCTCCCGTCGGCGACGCCCCTGGCTGACAAATATTGCAGCACAAACTATCCTGAGAGGAAAATTGTTAAATTGTGTTGTACTACCATCACCCCCCCCCCCCCCCAATTCAAAAACGCATCAGACTTATCAAATAACCATTTTGAAACCCAAGAAAACATTGCACCAGGTGGGTCAGAGTACAGCACATTACCGCTCATTATGACCGCGCCGACCACGGATAGCAGGCGCTCCAGCTATAGCAGGCGCTCCAGGCGACGGCTAGCAACCCCTGGGCAGGCTCGAGGGCCTCGTTCACAGACTCAATGGCTCTCTGGATAAGCTTGAGAGGGCCCTGAACAGACTCAATGGCCCCTTGACAAGCCGAGAGGCCCCTAAGCAGACTCTAATAGCCCCTGGGCCGGTTCGAGAGGCCCCTGAACAGGATCAATGGACCATTGGGAAAGCTCGAGAGGCCCCTGAACAGACTAATGGCTCCTAGGCAGGTTCAAGAGGCCCTTGAACAGACTCAATGGGCCCCTGGGCAAGCTCGAGAGGCCTCTGGGCAGGCTCTAATAGCCCCTGGGCAGGGTTCGAGAGGCCCCTGAACAGACTCGATGGTCCTCTGGGAAAACTATAATGGGCCCCTGGGCAGATTCAAGAGGCCCCAAAACAGACTATAATGGCCCCCTGGCCAGGCTCAAGAGGCCCCTGAACATACTCAATGGACCCCTGGACATGCTCGAGAAGACACTGGGCAGGTGTGTTGGGCCGTGGGTGGTCTCAATTGGCCCCTGGACAAGTGGACATGTTCTAGAGGCCCATGGGCAGGTTTTTGGGGCCCCTGAGTGGGCTCAATGGGCCCCAGGGCATGCTCGAAAGGTCCCTGGGCATATTTTTGCGCCCTTGAGTGGGCTCAATGGGCCCCTGGACATGCTCGAGAGGCCCCTGGACAGTTTTTTGGGCCCCTCGGTGGGCTCAATGGGCCCCTGGACATGCCCAAGAGGCCCCCTGGGCCGGCTTCGAAAGCCCTTCAGTGTCTCTGAGGGCCCTTGACATGCACCAGAGTGACCCTTGCCTAGTTTGAGGGCTCCTCTGTGACTTTTTGAAAGCCATTTAGCTAATGCAAATGGTATCTGGGCCAATCTCGGTGGGGCCCCCTGTGACCCGTAAGGGGGGGGGGATTGCCCCCATTGCCCCCCCCCCTGGCTGCGCCCCTGGGCCCGATACCTGTCCTATCTCCAGATGTGGGGTCCGGTCCTTCCCGGCCTCTAGTCGTGAGGCCCGGTACCTGTCCTGTCTCCAGACGTGAGGTCCGGTACCTGCCTTTCCTCCGGGCCCGGTGCCTGTCCTGTCTCCAGACGTGAGGACCGGTACCTGTCCTGTCTCCAGCGTGAGGTCCGGTACCTGCCCTGCCTACGGGCCCGGTGCCTGTCCTGTCTCCAGACGTGAGGACCGGTACCTGTCCTGTCTCCAGACGTGAGGTCTGGTACCTGTCCTACCTACGGGTCTGGTGCCTCTCCTGTCTCCAGACGTGAGGCCCGGTACCTGTCCTGTCTCTAGACGTGAGGTCTGGTACCTCCCCTGCCTACGGGCCCGGTGACTGTCCTGTCTCCAGTCGTGAAGCCCGATACCTGTCCTGTCTCCAGACGTTAGGCCCGGTACCTGTCCTGTCTCCAGACGTGAGGCCCGGTAACTGTCCTGTCTCCAGACGTGAGGCCCAGTGCCTGTCCTGTCTCCAGACGTGAGGCCCGATACCTGTCCTGCATCCAGACGAGAGGTCCGGTACATGCCCTGCCTCCAGACCCGGTAGCTCTCCTGTCTCCAGACGTGAGGCCCGGTACCTGTCCTGTATCTAGACGTCAGGCCTTTCCTGTCTCCAGACGTGAGTCCTTTCCTGTCTCCAGACGTGAGGCCCGGCATCTGTCCTGCCTCCAGACGTAAGGCCCAGTACCTGTCCTGCCTCCAGACGTGAGGTGCAGTATCTGCCCTGTCTCCAGGCCCCGTAGCTGTCCTGTCTCCAGACGTGAGGCCCGGTACCTGTCCTGTCTCCAGGCGTGAAGGGCCGGAGGAATTCTGAAGTCGATTCTTTCCATGTAACGCCCATAGGCGTAATGTTAAAATCCAAAAATGTTGGCGGGGGGGGGGGGGGCTGCCCCCCTGCACCCCCCCCCCCCCCCGGTTCTTGCGTCCTTGCCACTGAGTTAACCTGTTGGTATTGCATTTCATCGCGTATGGGGCCCCTCTGCAGACCTCCGCAGCCGGAAAACTGCACCTAGTACATATACTGCAATTCTGCTCAATAGATGGCGCTGCGAGCGCTGCGAGCGATGTATATGATAACTTAATTAAAATCACTACGGCTGTCAACCAGCATACGGAGAATTCGAAAATGATATTTTAAAAAAACTGAAAAACAATATTCATGCCAAAATGTACGATATTGACGAAAAAATGGCAAAAGTGTCCCTAAAAAGAGGCCGGTTGGCACCTCCAAATTTGATTTGCAAAAAAATCAAAAAAAATCATGTAAGCTTGTAATGACAGCGCATAATAATTTCACTATTAATCTGAAATCTGTTTTGCATGACCCGGCATAATGTGCATTTTTACTCGGGTCACAGTGACAGAGTAAAACGGGAGTAGTTTTAGGGGTTTTCTCTTAGGTTTTTTTTAGGGCGTTTTGTGTGACGGGGCGGGCCATTTGTGTGACGGGGCGGGGCCGTTTGTGTGACGGGGCGGGGCCGTTTGTGTGACGGGGCGGGGCCGTTTGTGTGACGGGGCGGGCCGTTTGTGTGACGGGGCGGGTCCGTTTGTGTGACGGGGCAGGGCCGTTTGTGTGACGGGGCGGGGCCGTTTGTGTGACGGGGCGGGGACGTTTGTGTGACGGGGCGGAGCCGTTTGTGTGACGGGGCGGGGCCGTTTGTGTGACGGGGCGGGGCCGTTTGTGTGACGGGGCTGGGCCGTTTGTGTGACGGGGCGGGGCCGTTTGTGTGACGGGGCGGGGGCCGTTTGTGGGACGGGGCGGGGCCGTTTGTGTGACGGGGCTGGGCCGTTTGTGTGACGGGGCGGGGCCGTTTGTGTGACGGGGCGGGTCCGTTTGTGTGACGGGGCGGAGCCGTTTGTGTGATGGGGCGGAGCCGTTTGTGTGACGGGGCGGGGCCGTTTGTGTGACGGGGCCGTTTGTGTGACGGGGCGGGGCCGTTTGTGGGACGGGGCGGGGCCGTTTGTGTGACGGGGCTGGGCCGTTTGTGTGACGGGGCGGGGCCGTTTGTGTGACGGGGCGGGGCCGTTTGTGTGACGGGGCGGGGCCGTTTGTGTGACGGGGCGGGGCCGTTTGTGTGACGGGGCCGTTTGTGTGACGGGGCGGGGCCGTTTGTGTGACGGGGCGGGGCCGTTTGTGTGCCGTCAGACACGTGGTGCTGTCGGCCGGAGCAGACGGCCTCTCTGCCGACCAGTGGCACCTGGTGACGGTGGCGCTGCACCGCGCGCTGGCGCTGACGCTCCGGCCGCTTCATCAGCTGATGGCCGCCTTCCACGCCGACTCGGACAACTTTTCCGGTGACATGGGTCAGGTGAAGGTGGCGGCACGACGTGACTGTACCGGCCGCGAGAGTGACCGGCTGCGACAGCTCGCTCACCAGGTCAGCCTTCTGCACGCCGCACCTCCTGCACTCAGACACAGTGGGGCTGGGCGACGACGACCACTCTTAACCGTCACCATGAATGCATTGATTGGTTAAAAGTGTGTTTTTTTTCTTCTTCAATTTAAAGCTTTGTTACCGAAAAATTTATATTTTAGCTTGCTCAGTTAACAATTCGCCAATGTAACGTATCCTTAAACAAGGGCGTAGGCAAGGGGGGAGCAAGGGGGCCATGCCCCTCCCCCCCCCCCCCCCTGGAGGCCAGGCGGGCCCCTCTGGTGACCGAGCGAGGGCCCCCTGTGGCCGAAGGCCCCAGTGTTTTGGATGGTGGCAAGCGCCCGCGAAACGCCTTACGTCGCATAAAAGAACGCCCACGAACCGAAAAAATCGTAACACGAATAAATAACAGCACTTGCTTGTCTGTTAAAGGCATGTATATGTAAATACATAGAAAGTGGCCCCAGCCAGTGTGGATACGGCCCTCTACCAGCTTTTAAAGGGCCCTGCCGATCTGTAGAGGGTCCCTGCCGATCTGGAGAGGGCCCTCTGCCGGTCTTTAGAGGGTCCTGCCGATCTGCAGATGGCCATCTGCCGGCCTTTAGAGGCCCCTGCCGATCTGTAGAGGGCTCTCTGCTGGCCTTTAGAGGGTCCTGTGGTGGTAGAGGTGGTCTGCCGGTCGAGCGCCGGTGAGGCTCTCGAAGGAAGACCAGTGAAAAGTTCTCATTGTTTTTCAGTGTATGCTAGTAACGTTTGAGAGGAATACAAGGCTTTGATAATGTAGGCTTTGACTTCGACTCGAACTCGGGCTGCCACTACTAGGAAAGGTCAGAAGCCCAGCGCTCTCCCACTGAGCTACAGGGGCGGACAAATCGCTCGTTTCCGCACTATCAAAGGCTTTGTAATGTTAGTGTCATAATTCCTACCCCAGAATCCAGATCACTGCACAATAATTTAGATGGGGCAGAAGTAATGCCTTGTACTGCAATATAAGTTGCTGTGAGGATAAATAAAGCTTGAATATTCCGATAACTCATATATTTATGGATTCAACTTTTTTGGAACGATTCAATCATGATTCATTTTGGAATCTGAATGATGCAATCACCCTTCGATTCACGGATACAATTTCGAGAATTGATTCTTTCCCATTCAAAGAATCAAAACAAATATTTTAATCAATTCACGTTCGATTCAATATGTAAATATATGTGGTGAATTTGTCAAATCAATAAAATGGAAACATACATATATATGATCATTAAACATTGTTACAGCAATAGTATGTCAGTATAAATGAATGTAGCCACTGGGACTGCACGTATTTGCACAATTTACCAGTGTACTTGAATCGTTAACCCGCGCCGTGCCGGGGGGGGGGGGGGGGGGCGTTTAGACGCCCCTCCCCCTAAGGTTTTTCGAGGATAGCCAAAAAACGGAGGCGCGCAACGCCACCGTTTTTGGCACAGGTGTTCGGATATCAATTGCCCACATTGAGTTTAAAAAAATACATTGGGTCATCTCAGGTCAGGTCACCAGACCAGGTCACGTGACCCAAACTCCAAAAATGTTTCTGGTCGTACCACAGCCACAGTTTTTGGCCGATCGATTTCCTACTTACAGGATTTCATAAGGAAAATAGTGCCTACAATACGTTTATCTCGGATTTGTTTTATATCGGTGACCTAAGGTCGGGTTAATTTCGTGACCTCCCCATTATAAGTCAATGTGAAATAATCAAATGCTTCCTATTCTGAGGATCGAATTATGTCAGCCCAATTCCTTCTGAATCATGTTGTCATAGGCCATTCTTGAAGTTCCATGTGCAATTTTTGTTCAGTGGCCCATACAGGGTCAGATGAGGTCATTCGAGGTCACCAACACTTTTGTTTGCCAATAACTCTAGACAAAATCAAGATAGAGAAGTGAAACTGGCACCAATGTGTTTGTCTCGTCGAGGCACGTCTCCGAATGTGCAACATGACCTAATTGGGTCACCACTTGACCTTGACCTGAGGTCAAATTTCGAAGTTCACTTTACCTGGTCGCTGCTGACATCGTGCTGACGTGCTGCTGACATACTATCCACCGCTGACATCGAGCTGACGTGCTGCTGACATCGTGCTGACGTGCTGCTGACATCGTGTTGACATGCTGCTGACATACTATCCACCGCTGACATCGTACTGACGTGCTGCTGACATCCTGCTGATGTGTTGCTGACATCGTGCTGACGTGCTGTTGACATCGTACTGACGTGATGCTGACATCGTGCTGACGTGCTGCTGACATGGTACTGACGTGCTGCTGACATCGTGCTTACATGCTGCTGACATACTATCCACCACTGACATCGTGTTGATGGTGCTGCTGACATCGTGCTGACGTGCTGCTGACATCGTGCTGACGTGCTGCTGACATCGTGCTGACGTGCTGCTGACATACTATCCACCACTGACATCGTGTTGATGGTGCTCTGACATCGTGCTGACGTGCTGCTGACATCGTGCTGACGTGCTGCTGGCATACTATCCACCACTGACATCGTGCTGACGTGCTGCTGACATCGTGGTGACGTGCTGCTGGCATACTATCCACTGCTGACATTCTGCTGACGTGCTCCTGACATCGTGCTGACGTGCTGCTGACATCGTGCGGACATGCTGCTGACATACTATCCACCGCTGACATCGTGCTGACGTGCTGCTGACATCGTGCTGACGTGCTGCTGACATACTATCCACCACTGGCATCGTGCTGACATGCTGCTGACATCGTGCTGACGTCGTGCTGACGAGCTGCTGACATCGTGATGACGTGCTGCTGACATCGTGCTGACATCCTGCTGACATACTATCCACTGCTGGCATCGTGCTGACATCGTGCTGACGTGCTGCTGACATACTATCCACCGCTGACATCGTGTTGACATGCTGCTGACATACTATCCACTGCTGGCATCGTGCTGACATCGTGCTGACGTGCTGCTGACATACTATCCACCGCTGACATCGTGCTGACGTGCTGCTGACATCGTGCTGACGTGATGCTGACATCGTGCTGACGTGCTGCTGACATCGTGCTGACATGCTGCTGACATACTATCCACCACTGGCATCGTGCTGACGTGCTGCTGACATCGTGCTGACGTGCTGCTGACATCGTGCCGTCGTGCTGCTGACATCGTACTGGCGTGCGGCTGACATCGTGCTGACGTGCTGCTGATATCGTGCTGACGTGCTGCTGACATCGTGATGACATGCTGCTGACATACTATCCACCGCTGACATCGTGCTGACGTGCTGCTGACATCGTACTGACGTGCTGCTGACATCGTGTTGACATGCTGCTGGCATCGTGCTGACGTGCTGCTGACATACTATCCACCGCTGACATCGTGCTGACGTGCTGCTGACATCGTGCTGATGGTGCTCCTGCTGCTCGCCAGGTGTTCCTGCTGGACAGCCAGCGTCCGGCCGTGCTGGAGACCAGTGAGAACCCGGAGTCTGAGGATCGCTCCTACGTGTTCCTGCTGTACCCGGCCGACGGCGGCGAGGAGGGCCTAGTGCGCGTGCCGCTGCGGGACCTGGTGGTCGGCCTGCTGGCCCATCAGATTCTGCTGCAGACCACCGGCGCCGTCCTGCTGCAGGGCACGCCACACCTGGTGCCCAGGTCAGTCACCGGCTGCCGGCGTGTTCCTCCTGTTACTCTGGGCACTGGTCACTGGCCAGTCACCGGCTGACGGCGTGTCCCTCCTGTTACTCTGGTCACTGGTCACTGGTCAGTCACCGGCTGCCGGCGTGTCCCTCCTGTTACTCTGGGCACTGGTCACTGGTCACTGGCCAGTCACTGGTCACCGGCTGCCGGCGTGTCCCTCCGGTTACACTGGTCACTGGTCAGTCACTGGTCACCGGCTGCCGGCGTGTCCCTCCTGTTACTCTGGTCACTGGTCAGTCACTGGTCACCGGCTGCCGGCGTGTCCTTCCTGTTACTCTGGTCACTGGTCACTGGTCAGTCACTGGTCACCGGCTGCCGGCGTGTCCCTCATGTTACTCTGGTCACTGGTCACCGGTCAGTCACTGGTCACCGGCTGCCGGCGTGTCCCTCCTGTTACTCTGGTCACTGGTCACTGGTCAGTCACTGGTCACCGGCTGCCGGCGTGTCCCTCCTGTTACTCTGGTCACTGGTCACTGGTCAGTCACTGGTCACCGGCTGCCGGCGTGTCCCTCCTGTTACTCTGGTCACTGGTCACTGGTCAGTCACCGGCTGCCGGCGTGTCCCTCATGTTACACTGGTCACTGGTCACTGGTCAGTCACCGGCTGCCGGCGTGTCCCTCCTGTTACTCTGGGCACTGGTCACTGGTCAGTCACCGATCACCGGCTGCCGGCGTGTCCCTCCTGTTACTCTGGTCACTGGTCACTGGCCAGTCACCGGCTGCCGGCGTGTCCTCCTGTTACTCTAGTCACTGGTCACTGGTCAGTCACCGGCTGCCGGCGTGTCCCTCCTGTTACTCTGGTCACTGATCAGTCACCGGCTGCCGGCGTGTCCCTCCTGTTACTCTGGTCACTGGTCACTGGCCAGTCACCGGCTGCCGGCGTGTCCTCCTGTTACTCTGGTCACTGGTCACTGGTCAGTCACCGGCTGCCGGCGTGTCCCTCATGTTACTCTGGTAACTGGTCACTGGTCACTGGTCACTGGTCACTGGCCAGTCACTGGTCACCGGCTACCGGCGTGTCCCTCCTGTTACACTGGTCACTGGTCAGTCACTGGTCACCGGCTGCCGGCGTGTCCCTCCTGTTACTCTGGTCACTGGTCACTGGTCAGGCACTGGTCACCGGCTGCCGGCGTGTCCCTCCTGTTACTCTGGGCACTGGTCACTGGCCAGTCACTGGTCACCGGCTGCCGGCGTGTCCCTCCTGTTACACTGGTCACTGGTCAGCCACTGGTCACCGGCTGCCGGCGTGTCCCTCCTGTTACTCTGGTCACTGGTCACTGGCCAGTCACCGGCTGCCGGCGTGTCCTCCTGTTACTCTGGTCACTGGTCAGTCACCGGCTGCCGGCGTGTCCCTCCTGTTACTCTGGTCACTGGTCACTGGCCAGTCACCGGCTGCCGGCGTGTCCTCCTGTTACTCTGGGCACTGGTCACTGGTCAGTCACCGGCTGCCGGCGTGTCCCTCCTGTTACTCTGGTCACTGGTCACTGGTCAGTCACCGGCTGCCGGCGTGTCCTCCTGTTACTCTGGTCACTGGTCACTGGTCAGTCACCGGCTGCCGGCGTGTCCCTCCTGTTACTCTGGTCACTGGTCACTGGCCAGTCACCGGCTGCCGGCGTGTCCCTCCTGTTACTCTGGTCACTGGTCACTGGCCAGTCACCGGCTGCCGGCGTGTCCTCCTGTTACTCTGGTCACTGGTCAGTCACCGGCTGCCGGCGTGTCCCTCCTGTTACTCTGGTCACTGGTCACTGGCCAGTCACCGGCTGCCGGCGTGTCTTCCTGTTACTCTGGTCACTGGTCAGTCACCGACTGCCGGCGTGTCCCTCCTGTTACTCTGGTCACTGGCCAGTCACCGGCTGCCGGCGTGTCCCTCCTGTTACTCTGGTCACTGGTCACTGGCCAGTCACCGGCTGCCGGCGTGTCCCTCCTGTTACTCTGGTCACTGGTCACTGGTCAGTCACTGGCTGCCGGCGTGTTCCTCCTGTTACACTGGTCACTGGTCAGTTACTGGTCACCGGCTGCCGGCGTGTCCCTCCTGTTACACTGGTCAGTCACTGGTCACCGGCTGCCGGCGTGTCCCTCCTGTTACACTGGTCACTGGCCAGTCACTGGTCACCGGCTGCCGGCGTGTCCCTCCTGTTGCTCTGGTCACTGGTCACTGGTCAGTCACCGGCTGCCGGCGTGTCCCTCCTGTTACACTGGTCACTGGTCACTGGTCAGTCACTGGTCACCGGCTGCCGGCGTGTCCCTCCTGTTGCTCTGGTCACTGGTCACTGGTCAGTCACCGGCTGCCGGCGTGTCCCTCCTGTTACACTGGTCACTGGTCACTGGTCAGTCACTGGTCACCGGCTGCCGGCGTGTCCCTCCTGTTACACTGGTCAGTCACTGGTCACCGGCTGCCGGCGTGTCCCTGCTGTTACACTGGTCACTGGCCAGTCACTGGTCACCGGCTGCCGGCGTGTCCCTCCTGTTACTCTGGTCACTGGTCACTGGCCAGTCACCGGCTGCCGGCGTGTCCTCCTGTTACTCTGGTCACTGGTCACTGGCCAGTCACCGGCTGCCGGCGTGTCCTCCTGTTACTCTGGTCACTGGTCACTGGCCAGTCACCGGCTGCCGGCGTGTCCTCCTGTTACTCTGGTCACTGGTCACTGGTCAGTCACCGGCTGCCGGCGTGTCCCTCCTGTTATCCAGCTCCGCGTGGCGCGCGTCGAACGGTGCTGCAGCGATTGGCGGGAGCTGTAACCGCCGACGGTGCGGCGAGTGACGTCAGCAGCCGTGACACACGTCGGTTCGTGACACAAACTTGATACTCGCAGTTAACGTGCGAGGTACAGCGCCCGGGTATCCACTGGGGTCGCCGACCCTGAGGGGGGTGGGGTAAACTAAACCCACCAGAGGGTAAAACCCCTGGACATTTCGTCGTCTACTGCCTGTGATTACTGAGGCTAAATTTAGTGTGCAGATAGAACTCGACGAGCGCTTTCCGACGCTGTATCACACGGGTTGGCACGTGGCACGATGCACGTGCCATGTGCCAAAAAGTAAATTTCGGCAACAATTCGTCAACAGGCTCCACTGGCTCCACAGACGACGAAACTGGTGAAACAGTTTGTGACACACACTATTTTAGTTCGTCACGTGCACCTTGCTGTCCCCGAGTGCCAATTGGGTCGGTGACCCCGAGGGTATTCAGCTTACGCCCCCCCCCCCCCCGTTTGGACCCCCAGGGGTCCAAACGATGGGTTGACGTCAGAGGAGCGGGCCTCCTCCGTCAGCTGGTGGGCGACCGGGGATGCTACGCCGCACAGCACTGATACTGCGCCGCACAGCACTGATACTGCGCCGCACAGCACTGATGCTGCGCCGCACAGCACTGATGCTGCGCCGCACAGCACTGATCTGCGCCGCACAGCACGAGGCACGCCGCCCAGTGGCGGCGGAAGCAGCGGGAAGACTGTCCCATCCTTAGATATCTTAAGCATTATCCTTATGGTTGTTGAGTGATATGAATCGGATTAAAAGACGATCTGCCCTGTTCCTGCGATTTGTACCCACCTACCTGGAAAGCTTCCGCCGCCCCTGGCACAGGCAGCCATCCGGCCGACCATAACTATTGCACATGTTCTAGCCTGGATCGAGGTCAAGATCTGCACGTGCACAAACTACAGTACACCCTTCGTCACCCTTCGTCACCCTTCGTCACCCTTCGTCATCCTCTGTAACATCATGCGATCAATGCGATCGAGCAGTGCCGGCCACTAGTTTTATGCCAGGTCGGTCAGCAGTCGGCCGACGTCATTTTATGCCAGGTCGCACACTGTGGGGCTGTTACTGAACGCTGGGAAGCCGTGACGAACGTGACAAGACGGAAAGCCGGCAAAAACAGCGTACCGGCACAAAAAGCAACAGAATGGCTTCCGAACGCGGCGCTGTTCACGCAATTCGACTGTTAGCTGGCATTGGCTGGTGGCGCCTGGCTGGCAGCCGGAGCCGCCGTTCGCTGAACAGCACGACTGCGCTGATCGCCATTCCGCACCGATTGGTCGTAATAGCTTCGTCCACCTGGTGAAGCTGGAAATAAACTGCATTCCGTGCTCGCAGAGGTGTAATGGTCCGGTGTTAATCTATTGTTTCCGCCTCGAATATAGCATCACACCGGAACATTATGCGCCATAAAGGCGTCGTCATTTGCTGCTGACACCCTGCCGTTTTTGCCCGATATCACCTGTACACCCCGCAGCTTATTGCTCACAGAACAGTGAAATCGGCTTCAAT